>CAJUYI010006658.1:0-13363 GCA_910591695.1 Galerucella pusilla
TAAAATGTCTAAACAGTAAGTAAAATGAGATTGTTTTGAATAAATTCACAATTTGGTTTCTTAGGTACGGATTAAGTTTCCCAAAAAAAGATATGGGTCACCAGCTTGGTCAAGTATCATTTAACAAACCCTCAGTATTTAATGATGACTCGGACAATGAAGAACAGATAAAACGACCCACAGGAATTTCCAAAGGATTAAAAAAACAAGATATAATCAGTCAAGAGAAAGCAGTTGCAGATGATCCTACCGTTTATCAGTATGACGAAGTTTATGATGATATAGAGAAAAAACGTAGTGAATCCAAATTAGCTAGAGTAGATTTAGACAAAAAACCGAAATATATTAGTAAACTTTTGATAGCAGCAGAAAAGCGAAAAAGAGAAAATGATAGGAGGATAGAAAGACAAGTACAAAAAGAAAGAGAGGAAGAAGGTATGAAATGTAGCAAGTTTTAGTAAACTAAGAAATGAAAATGTTTTTTTTAGGTGATAAATTCCAGGATAAAGAATCTTTTATAACCCCTTCTTATAAAAAGAAGCTAGAAGAGATGAGAGAGCTTGAAGAGCAAGAAAAAAGGGAGGAATACTTAGAAAGCATCGGTGATGTTAAAAAACAAGGGAATTTAGATGGATTTTATAGGCATTTATATGAACAAAAAGTGAATTATGAAGAAAAGGAAGCTAAAGAAACAGAAAGCAAAAACGAAATTAAAGAGGAGCAAAAAAGCGAGGATGAAGAACCGAAAACTGATGTAGAAACACTCGAAGTAAATGAAGATAAAGATAAAAGTGGAGATGGCGACAATGAACCAAAAAATCGTGCAAGGAAGAGGAAGTATCGATCTAGAAAGGACTCCAAGGAAGACAGTAATAGTGAAAATGAATCAGAAGTCAAAAAAGAACATCTTCCATCTAATATTGATGCGGATTCTGATTTCAGTATTAACTCTTCAGACAGTGAAGATGAAAAAGAAACAGAGAAAAAAAAGGAAGAGGAAATTGTTCAAAAACCAGAAATCCCTCAACCAACAGAAAAACCTGAAATAAAGGAAGATGTACCAGAAAAAAAAGTGGAAGTAGAAAAAGAAGTACCGATAAAACCAAAGAAACCAAAAATTGATATCTGGAAAAAGAGAACAGTCGGTGAAAAGTTCGATGAAGCAGTTAAAAGATACTTTGAAAGAAAAGCACTAAGAGAAATAGGAACTTAGTGTAGTATTGACTATGTTTTACTTATGAATTTTAAAGTTAAGATAATAAAAATGTCATCATAAAGGGAATTTATTTTTATTTCTTGTTCGACCGCGGCGTGCAAGAGTAGTCGCAGTTCTCTCCACCTCAATGGGCTCATTCACTAACATTTTCAAATCACTTTTAACTGTCATAAAACAAAGTACTAAGGATAAAAATATGATTCAAAAAATTTCTTGTCAATAGAATATGTCGTTCTCCTAATACAACCAATTAAATAAGCATATCGTAGCGAGGCGAAAACTATGACTGTGACGTCACCGCATATGAAAGTTAATGTGCACAAACATTACGCTTCTGACTGTAACGTGCCTCGCGTAGAATTTATTTATTTTGAATTACTCACAAAATTTTTGTGTAAATAAAATAAAATGTGTGGACCCAATTTAAAAAAAAGACTGATTAAATCTTCCATAGGTGGACTTGCTAATGATTATGAAGTTTTTTTATAAAAAACACGAGTGTTTCCCGGTCAGAATGATTAAAAATGTCAATATTTTCATAAATACATGCTCTCTCAAATAATATACAGGATGGTTCCAGATGATTTAATTTATTCCTGGTCTGGAGGACAAAGTTACGGAGATAACGCTACAGGTTATTCAGTAAAAAATTGCAATTTTTTTAACTGCAGACTGCCCAATCAAAGGAGCTTCTCCAAATGCTATTTATGATGAATGTGTAGTGGAAATTAAATCACCAATGTTGAAAAGAACAAGAAAAACTTATTTTAATGGAGCAAGTAATATTGGTTCCAAATGTTTACATCAGATTCGAATGCATATGCACCTCACTGGTAAAAAAGCGATATTTCTTAGAGCTGATCCGGACTTTAAATCAAATGAAATAATTTCTTTTAAAACACAAAATATACGCCAATTTTGTTGATGATCTACTGAAGAATATTACCTGTTTTTTGGAAAAAAAAGCAGTACCTATTTGATAAAATTTAATTTCTGAAGAACTGACCCATTATTTTATTAAATAATTTTGAACATTAATAACACCACAAGCTATAAGAACAATATTATCTACTTTTTTTAATAAATTTATTAGATTAATACAAGCGTGTGGTTTTCAATAACCCTCTCAATATGGATTCACAACGTATTTTATAAGGTAATTTATAACGATTCTGATTGAAGAAAAATGACATCCTAAAAATACACAAACAAAGTATGTTGACTTATCAGTGAATGCTTTGAATCCTTATTAATAGAAATAAATGTTTTGTTAGATGTTTTAGTCGTAGTACTTTCACATTCTGGAACCGCACAATATTTATAGCTTTTTTACTCTGGTTCTGGTCCACGAATAGTTTAAATTATATCTAAACGTTCTTATTTCACGAACATAACACTGTTTAGAGTTTGCTAAAACGTATAATAAGAAATAATGAGCATATAAAAGCAAGCAAAGTACTGTTACTAGCTAAGTAGTCATCTAACCTAAAACCGATCGACGCGGAATCCGCTCTCTGAACGAGATTTCATATGCGATGGAGTCACGCCTGAAATTCGGAGAAGAGCGCTGTTTAATGTTCATAATTTTTTTAGGCGACTTAGGAGTCTCGCTCACGTATAATTTTTTGCACAGAGCCACAAAATGATATGCTCTTCCTAATGGTAAAATAAAAAAAAATATGTAAATGAGCCCATTACAAATAGCATTAAATTCCCATGAACCACTGCACTACAAGAACTCCAAACAGCTTTTAACGACCTTAATAGATAGATAGATAGTTTATTTCCTTTTAAAATCTTTGCAATTTAATTGAAAGGGTGAGAACAACATATAAACCTGTTTACAATGATAAAATGAATATTAGTTATTCATTTATAATAAATAAGGCTCTGAGTTTTAAAACATTCCAAATATAGCTAGCAATTGCTTTAGCTGAATTTTGGGAAGGAAGGATGACTGTTGGCAGAGAGAAATATTTAATTCTAGAAGTTTATTTTTAAATTTAAATAAGAGATATTTTCTATTAATCTGTAAAAAGCGAAGGGAGAGATTATTCCAAGTAAGATTGGTATCAATGAAAGTAACAAGAGCTTTTACCTGAGCTGCCCAGTTGTACTTGCTATCACATTCAATTAGATGCAATTGACGGAAGAAACACAATTTGGGGTGACAGAAGTCATCCATCATAAGAATTTTTGTTAACCAGTTTAACGTCCATTCAAATATGTTATATAAGATTTTGCTTTCTAATGAAAATATGCAGAGGCGTTGTTTAGCTGAAATTGTTATTAGAGGAAACCATACATTGGATAGTTACTTTGTTTATATCCCACAATAGAATTTTCACTATCGAAATATCAACATAAATCAAGAAATAAAACAAAATTGTTAAGAGTCATATTTATTACAAATACCCATAAAGGATATAAAAACCTAATTACTTATCACTTCATTGACCGAGCGACAGTTTTTTTCCAATCAGTATCTTTATGCCCAGGTTTAGTGTATTTCTTAACTTTTCCTCTCTTGTGCGTGTGTCTCTTTGTAGGAGCTAAAATGTTTCTCTTCTGCATACTTTTGAATCTGTCCATCAATAAGCTTCCTTCGGTTTTCAAATCCTTCAAGTTTCCACTAATTTCTTGACCCATGTTGAATTCCAAATCCGGTTCTTCAAATTTATTCGCATTTAAAACTGTTGGTTTTTTATTTAGCTGTTGATTTCTTTTACGGATTTCTCTCATTTTTGTCTCTTTTTCACTGACAGTATGAATTTGTTTCACTAAGCCTGGTAAATTATGTAGGTCTGTCAGTTTTTTCTTTTCTCTCTTGATCGCTTTACGTGCCTTTTCCAACTTCATCTGTTCTTTTTGTTTTCTTCTTTGTTTCAGTGTTTTTTTAGTATTTTTAACAGCAGGATTAACTGATTTAAACTCGGTATCACTGTCTTCATTTTCCGACTGTGCATTGCTTTTACTAGGTAAACCTTGAGACATATCTATTAACCAGTCCTGGTCACGTTTAGTTTCTGTTACTTTACTAAACATACCACTAGTAACTCTTCTCAGATGCTCCTCTACTTTCATTAATTTTGATTCTTTTTCTGCCACCTAAAGATAAAAAAATATATTGAACTTGAATTATTAAATTGTAAACAAAATCTATATATACCTGGCTCAACAAATTTTGATGATCTTGATAACTGGGGTTATAAGACATACCAGGATGTGGCAATTCAATTGCTGGAACATCTTTAGTTATTTTACCAGTCCCTTTCTTTACAGGTATACCTATACCTCTTAAATTATGATTTTTTGTATTTTTTTCCACCCATTCCTCTTTACCTTCTTTTTTATCGTTTCCTTCCCATAAATCTATAGCAAATTCTCCCCTTTTGGGTCTACTTTTTCTCTTAAGATCGTCTAATTTTCTATTTATATCTGCTTCTATTGTTTTACGTTTTATTATTCCTTTTACTGCATTTAATCGTTCCTTCTGCTTTACCAACGCATTCCTTCGTTCTTCTTTTGTTCGTACACGATTTCTTTTTGCTATAGGATCTGGAACGTTGGTGTAGGATTGTAAGGCCGAAAAACATTTCAATGGTTTAGTAGCTCTAAGTTTTCGTCTATCGGTATAAGACAGTAGCTCTTCTGATGGCGCGACATCAACTTTAAAAAGGGCTTCATCGGGTACAGTTTCTAAAGCAGGTCCCAATCTTTCCTCTAACCTTTTTTCTTCCAAGAATTCCTCGACATCATTAATATTGACATGTTTCCTCCAAGACTTTTTTAACTTTTTTGAAACTTTTCTCTTTTTTATACTTCGTAATGCCATTATAACAATTTCTAAATAATAAACTAATTATAACCTAACCAGGTCCACGTGTGACATTTGACCGCTCGTCTTCTATTTCTGTCATTTCTGATTGAGATCACATAACCTACGATACATGTGGCTAGTTGTAGTCAAGTCCATTTAGCGCATTCGCCAAAATAAAAAATTTCATAAAATTTTATCACTTTTATTTAAATTAATAGAGGTTATCTTCAACCAGCAAGATAAAAATTTAAGCTCAGATAGCATAAGTAATAATATCATGTCTATGATCCTTTCTGTTTTAAAAAAGCTTCGGAAGCTCTTAAACATTGTTGGTAGCATTTTTCGAATCCTTCTGAACCATCATCCTGAAAACGAATAATTATTTCTATGTCAAAAAGTACCCAACATACCTACATAATACGGATCTCTGATGATTCTATCTCCTTGTGGATCGAAATCTCCAAGAAGTAAAATATTCGCTTTGCTGTTTTTGGGTGCTGTACTTTTCAGGTCTGATATATTTTCATCGTCCATACCAAAAATGAAATCAAACTCATTAAAGTCTTGCTTCGCTATCTTAAATTCAAAATAAAAGCTTTATATATAGTTAACGACTACACAAAAGACTTACCTGTCGAGCTTTACCATTATATGGAATATTGTGATTGTGTAAAGTTTGCCTAGCTCTTGCATCTGGTGGTTTTCCAACATGCCATGCACCTATAGCTGCACTATCGACGACCCATTGATTTGCTATACCTTTTTCGTTAACTAAATTTTGAAAAACAGCTTCGGCAATAGGAGAACGACAGATATTACCTAAAAAGGAAGCGTTATTGGTTTATTTGCAGTAGTTATAAACTAATTACCTAAACACACAAATAACACTTTTTTCGTCATTCTAGCAGTTAAAATTTATAATTATTAATGAAGTATATAAACATAAACTCAAGAAAAATACTTAAAATTGAAAGGTTATGCTCATGCTCTGCAAAGTTTTCTTCTTCTCCGAAAAATATTGCTAAATATCTCTATTTCGGCTACCAGCCACTCTGCTTGTAAAGTGACATCTCGCCAATTTATTTTGCAAATATATAATTTTTTTGTGAAGCAAAGGTATAAAATTACCATTAAGATTCCGCAGATTCAAGAATTTGCATATCAATGATCAATCGGCACATCAATCGGTACGTTATTTTCAACCTGTTACTAATCATCGACTCTCTTTTTAGTATCTTCTTCTTGTCTTTGTTGACGTATTAACAAAGCCAATTGCGCAAGCGCAAGTATTGAAAGTATCAAAATCGCTTCTAAAATAAAAATAATTTTCTTTATTCAACATCGGGCATTGGTTTACATTAGAGCAACCATTTACCTACGCAGTTATATTTATAAATATAAATTGATTACTTCATTTGTATCCCATAAATCTGGATATTTAGTTTATGTTTTGATAGTGTTTTGACTAGTGCAGGTAGTTGGCAATTTTATCGATTGTTTTGTTGTTTCACAACATCACAACAAGAATTAAGAAAGTAAGTAAGGCACGACGTATATTCAATTTCACAAGTCGTAAAATTCAAATTTCGGTGTTTAAATAAGTGCGATGAAATTCCAATACAAGGAAGAACATCCTTTCGAGAAGAGGAAATCCGAAGGTGAAAAAATTAGAAGAAAATATCCCGACAGAGTACCTGTAAGTACCTTATAACATTATTTTTGACATTTGTCATGGAGATTATGAATATTGCAAATTCATAAGGCTTTCAATTTAAATTACCTGTATTTGAGAACTTATTGGTATTTTTGATTCGTTTATTATATATTTCAAGGAGTTTGTAAGACATTTGGTTAATTTGGCAAAGATCATCTGTTTAATATTTACGTTTTACGAAAAGTATGGCGTTTCAAGGTCATCGGAGATTCTTTGTGTAATTTATTATTATTTTTTCTTTTTCGGAAAAACGTTTTTAACAAAATACGTTTGCACCAACTATCATGCTAGGTTAACAAAATATACCATTGGCTTTTAAAACCTCAATTATCACTAAAGCTATAAAATATCCCAAATTCACCATATTTCACTCCTACAAATTGTATAACTGTTAAATAACAATGAAGCTTAAGCGCATATTTCAAATAAGTATTGAAATTATTTTGAAAATATTCCTCAGAATAACAATTTCCTTCTGTTGCAGGTGATTGTTGAGAAAGCTCCCAAAGCTAGAATTGGAGATGTTGATAAAAAGAAATATTTAGTGCCATCTGACTTAACTGTAGGACAATTTTATTTTCTCATTAGGAAAAGGATCCATTTGAGACCTGAAGACGCTCTATTTTTCTTTGTCAATAACGTCATTCCACCTACATCTGCTACAATGGGATCTCTATATCAGGTAAATATGACTTAAAATATTTGAACTTGAACTCTATTTTTAATTATATAAAGTTATAACAACATTTCAATGATATCAATGTGGTTAAAAATAATGGGAAAAATGTGAAAAAAATTACATAGAAAACTACAAATAATGTACAAAATATTTTAATTTTTGCCTCAATTACGATTATATAGTAAGCAACTTTAAGGGTTTTTTGCTGTGTTGGGAAGGTCTCTTTTTGTCAATAAGCTTCTTAGGTCAAGCCCATTGTTCCCTGTCAGGTTCCTGTATACTATTATAGCCATATTTACGTTGTTTAAAATTATGTTATGTAAGGAAAAGCATTTTTATTGTCTACAGAAACATAACATATTATTTTTGTACTGAATTATTATAAAAAACACTGTTTTCTTTTATGGTGCAAATATTTACTTTGAGGAAAGAACAATGATCTTAAAATTTAAAAATATAAAATTAAATCTCCAGCTTGAGATATCAATCCACTTGACAAAGTTGACAAAACAGATGATTATTTTTAAATAGCAATAAAGATAACAGTTATCTTTGTTTATGTTTGACTTTTATATTTGTGACTAATTTGGTCAAATCAGGAAATTATATGGATATATTAGCAATAAATCTATATTTAAATACATAATTCAAATTTATTAATCATACTGCAATATATTTTAATTGAAATAAAAGCTAAAAAGAATGCATATAATTATGTCAGATGTCAGTGGAAAAAGCAGTTGGTATGGCAAACATATACATCTAAATATAACTATAGTCAAAGGCACTCTTATCGTGCGGGTCATACGATTCAACAAAGACATACTCACCGTTTTCGTTTTCTTCTAATGCGTTTAATCATAACTCCCAAATAAAGTCCGTAAGATAAATAAGACAGACTTATGCAATTTTGACGGGAAAAAGAAGGATATGTATTTAGTTTTCAGCGATTCTAAAAAGTCTTTCACCAGCGAAGTTTTTATTTAAATGTCAGTTTGACAATTCAAAGTGACAATATATGATGTAGCTATCTTGGTACGTCTATGTAGCTATCTTCATGTTAGTTAAAATAATCTTCTTCTTCTTCTCTCCGGGTGTATTTGTTATCTCACATTTTGGTAACCTCTGTGTTTTTTGATTTGATATATATGGTTAGTGACCTTTGAACCCGCACGATAAGAGTGCGTTTGACTACACTACATTAATCTAATGAAAAATATATCATTAAACAAATAATAACAAATAATACTGACATCTAAAAATAACAGAGGTGATATTTCAAGATTTATCTTTGGGAGTGTATTCATTGTTTTAATAAAACATTATACATGTCTGCAATGATCAAAAACCTGCAAAAATCTTATGTTTTGAATTGTAGACAATAACTGTCATTATTCTTCCACTTCTTGTTGTCACACTGACACCGAACTTGCCATAGTGGACTCCTCTCATATTCCAGTCAGTTTGGTTATTATTCTTCTTGTAAATTACAACGGCCTGCTATCCTATAGGACATCCAGACAGCGCTACATGCCAAAACAGACAAACTTCAACTCCAGCTGATCGTGGGGCCAGCCAAAACGAGAGTTTATTTTCCCGACTCGGCACCCCCCACCACGTCAAAACTATCTACATGTGGCTTTTGCGATTGTGCATGCGTCTATGCAGCCTTGAACCTTCTATTCGATGTGACTAAATGTGAGGAGATTGGCCAAGTAGGAAGCGTACTGAGCTCACATCCCAAAGGTCTTAGGCTCGAAACCCGGGCTGGTCCAGAATTTTTTGGGCCTGGGTTTTCTTATTTCTTTTTTTTTAGTTTTTTATTCCTTATTATCTGATATTTTTATACATAGCTACACTTTGATCAACCGGGTTTGGGCATGGGTTTTTTTGTTTTTTTTTAGTTTTCTATTTCTTATTTTCTGATATTTTTATACATAGTTACACTTCGATCAACCGGGCTTGGGCCTGGGTTTTCTTATTTCTTTTCTTTAGTTTTCTATTCCTTATTTTCTGATATTTTTATACATAGCTACACTTTGATCAACCGGGTTTGGGCCTGGGTTTTCTTGTTTTGTTTTAGTTTTCTATTTCTTATTTTCTGTTATTTTCATACATAGTTACACTTTGATCAACCTGGTTTGGGCCTGGGTTTTCTTATTTTTTTTTAGTTTTCTATTTCTTATTTTCTGATATTGTTATACATAGTTACACTTTGATCAACCAGGCTTGGGCCTAGGTTTTCTTGTTTTTTTTTCTATTTCTTATTTTCTGATATTTACATATTTACTTCAATATTGTTTTCCTAATAGAAATCAATTTATCCATTATTCAATAAATTAAATAATTTTGACGTGGTTGGAGGGGAAGTGCCAAGTCGGGAAAATAAGCTCTCGTCCACCCCAATATGGTCGACCTGTCAATCTCAGCTGTTCTGGAATGGTTTATCGTTTTCCCCAGAGCGTATGTCAATAGTTTCAACTGTCAGTTGATAAACATGCGCTATTAAAGACGTCAATGATAAAAAATTGAATTATTTTGTTTATTTTTGTAGGAACATCACGAAGAAGACTTCTTTTTGTACATCGCTTATTCTGACGAAAATGTTTATGGTGGTGAGCTGTAAAAAACTCTTCTCGACAGTTATGACTTTATTGTAACCTAATAAAAATACACTATTGAATATTTATCAGCAATTTGATTTTAATGTATTAGATTAGATTTATAAATCAAATTTGTGATTATTAAAATTTTCAAGTTTTAATTTTTTTTGGGTTCTTTAACGTGTTTATCTGTGGTTATTATTTTATTTTTGTTTCTAATTGTTCTTATGTGCACATATTATATAGTATTAAGGAAATTTAGATCAGATTATTTAGAGTATTTCACCATAAGATATTTTAGGATTTGGTGAGCTGAGCTTAATGTGTTTAGATATTAACTGACATTTAATTAAAAAAAATAATAAAATGTTTATTTAAATTTCGAAATAATTTAAACCTTCCTGCATATCCAAATTAGTTGACGTATAATTAAGAAATAGACCATGATGAAATGAAAAAAGAAGAAGCAACTGTTTGACAGTGACACTAGTGACAGTACAAGCGGGTAAACATTATGGTGTTTTCAAAATTTGAGTTTTAATTTTATAAATTCGTATGGAATTCAATATTACAACAATTTTTAAGTAAAACGTTCCATAATTTTAATTCTTTGTGAACGAATTTCTGTTATTGATTTTCATATATAAATGTTTGATCAATATAAGAATAAAAATGGAATCTGAAGAAGTGAAACCTTTAAGTGCAATTACCTCAAAGTTAAAAGTGGATATGGTGCCTATTTCAGAGATTTCTATAAAGGAATTTCTCAATTTTCTCAGAACAGCATATCAGGTAAGAAAAAATATACACAATATGTATGAAGGAAGTAACATGAATTTTGGGTATTTTGTACCTTTACTAAAGTGAAAATTCAAGTATCATTATAAGTTGTAATAGAACGGAAAATAGCACATTATTATTCAGGTTCAAGATAGTATTGAAAACATTTTGACTGCTAATGGTATGACAGATGCAGTAGAATGGCTAAAGAGAAAAGAAACGCTCTTGTTGTTAAATCAAAACAGCGTCAGTTGTCAAACTGCGATTGATATCAATGCCGATGGAGATAAAAAAGGTAAATACAAAACATTTTTTTCTACTAACGTGCGGAAAGTGAATCTTTTCCGCACTAAAAAGCGTGCGGAAAGAGTCACTTTTCCGCACTAGTGCGGAAAGTAAATTTATTGACATTTGAGGAATATACTGACATTTGAATATTTAAAATATATATTTGTATGATTGTAGTTTACCAAATGACTGAAAAATTAAGAAATTAATTATAATTTTGCTATAATTTTCAATAAAAAAACAACTTATTTTTCAATCATTTTTTAATGGCCCTGGTATAAGCCTCATCAAATGAATGTCAAATAATAATAATTAATTTGTTAATATGCATTTAATAAGAAATGTATCTTTATGTTAACTTTTGGGTTATTTTTCGCATGCTAGTAGAAAAAATAGTGTACCTAACACGTGCGTAAAGTGACTTTTCCGCACTTGTTAGGTAAACTACTATTGTGGATAGTGAAGTAAATGCTCGTATTTATTTACAAAATGAACTAGAGTTCCTAGGAAAAATTTGTTAGTAACGGATTACCACGCAAAAACGTAATAGAATGTTAAAAAAGGTAATAGGTTGCTCTTCTTCTTTTTAAAGGGGTTTTAATTATAGGGTTATGAAATTTCAAAATTTTGACACTTCGACCAGAGTTATTTCTTAGAACATACAATTATTTAGCAATTTAGTATTCTTCTCTTTTGTCAATTTTGGCCCTTACCTGTTCTGATCCTGTGAGCAAATGTCATTGCCAAATTATATTATCACTCATGGCCACCTTCCATTTATCATTCATGAAAAGGTAATAGATTTCTATCAAAACGTAATAGATCTATTACGAACGTAGCAGGAACAACACTGGGTAGAATATAAGAGAATATCTGACAAGTTGACACTAATGACAGTCGCCCTGAGGATAAGCAATTATTTTGATAAATTTTAGATTTCTAAATTGGTTGTTTAGTAATGATTTAATGATCTTTTTATTATAAACAGTTAAATATAGCAAGAGTTAAATGGACTAAAACACGTTCACTACTAAGAACCACGTGTCGTACAAAGAACGCAAATTTATCATGAGATTCATCAGGGCAACTGTCACATATGACGTCACGTGGAGTAGCACAGGGTCGTTTTATGTTATTTATATTTATCTGATGGGGGTTGAATTATCAATTCATATATGATATTTGGGTTTGTGTCTTAATAATAAAACATGTTGTAGAAATTTGTCGAAAAAAAAGTACATCTTCCTTAAATTCTGGAGATTGCGAACCGCTAAAAAGAAAACTGAGCGAAGTTATTTCCGAAGGACTTCTAGATTCCGTATTACCTTATCTCGTTCATCCAACTGGTTCAAAAAAGAGCATAGCGTCGGTAAAAACAGTCGATAAACCCGAAAAACCGACAATCAGTCAATCTTCCATAGTGTCCAACCCACAAAACGAAAAATCTCTGACGAGAAGAAGATCCAGCGATCCCGTTTTGAAACCGTTGACCAATAAAACTGAATCGGAAGTCGAGATTCACGTTTGCGACGAACTCAAATCCGCCAAAAAGACTTTTTACTGTAATCAAAATTTGCTCGTTTCAAAAATGGGCTATTTCGCGACAGTGACTCAAGGTCAACGTTTAGAAGACATGGACATATCCGTACATTGTGACATCGGGATTTTTGAATGGCTAATGCAGTGGATAAAGAAGGATAATACACCAGAAGCCGAATGGCCTCAACTGGAATCGAATTATGTTATTCCCATATTAGTGTCAGCCGCTTTTTTGGATATGGATACGTTGTTAGAAGACTGCCTTCTATTTTGTCATGAACATATGAATGAGATACTCAAAACAAACACGAATCTGTCTTGTCTAAATGACACTGTACTCACCAGGTAAGAATTATAATCAAATATACCCCTTCTAAAATGGCAAACCAAGTTGAAATAAACTGCTCATGAACAGTCACGACGCCACTGGCGGGAATAAATAATGTAAATCATTTAAACAATACAGCGATCTAGTTAAATAACTGACCTAGTTGGTGCTGTAGGATTAGGATCATGATGCTGGGACTCTGCACACTATAGAATTCTACTATCGACTCTATTCTACACGACTTGTCGACAAAATTGATAGTTATCGCTTTCTACATGTGAAGACGTGTCGTTTTCTACGATTACGAGATATCTATAATTTTATAGGTTATATTTTCAAATTTATGACTTTTGACACAAAAGATACAATAAAGATAGCAAAACAAGTCGCAATTGG
>CAJUYI010006659.1:0-13362 GCA_910591695.1 Galerucella pusilla
GAGGAAATAAAATAAAAATTGCCACCCATACGAAGGAAGTATATTGAAAAAAGCTAACTGTATTTTATATAGCTTTTTTAGCCAAATTTATTTACCAATAAAATTTAAGTAACTGCGGTTTTGACTTGAGTATATTTTTATTCTTATTTTCTAGCCATAGGTGAGGAAATATTCAAATATATTATGAAACAAAAATTACTCTTGGCGATGAGCGTTTATGAATGAAAAATTGCTTCAATTTTCCTTCAATTTTGTCATAAAACATCCATGAATCTTTAGAACTGGTAAACTGCGAAGATTTATCAAATTTGACCTACTTATTCAAGAATCGTAAAATAGAATATTGAACTAATATTGGCAAGCTGCATACTTATTGCATAGAAAGTTGTATCGCAATAAAATATTTTGTTTCAAAAGATATCATTAAAGTACAGTTCCTATAAAATGCTGTGTCCAGGAATGACTGACTGACCAAGCAACGCACAGCCTAAACAGCTGATAGTAGATACCCGAAAGTTATGAAGTGTGTTCTTTGTATGACGTAGGTAAGAATTTTCCGAAATAGTGCCCCTAAAGGGACCACGGGGTTGCTTGGTCAAATCTATTTCAAATATTGCATGAACTTCCTTGAAAAATGGTCTGCGGTAATTACATTTGCAGTATTTTGACGTTTATCAAATGCGCGATTTACTTCTTCACGTCTCTAACGCTAATAACGTTAGCGCTTCGCGTAATTCACGGTCACATATCGTTGAGTGCTATTATAAATACGGCACATAATTGTCCTGCGCAGTTGACAAAATAGAACAAATTGCATCGTATTTCTGAGGTTAAGGTTTTTGTTTATCATTGTGTTTATGGTTTAGATGGTGTTTAGTTTTTGTGGTTTGCGTTCAAAATATGCGAATAGTGAGGTGGTTTGGTTTTTGATTTTTTTTAAATTAGGTATGAGTATATACATAAAAAGACAGGATACGTCACTTCCTACATAACGCAGCGCAATTGGCAATATATCTCTATTGATGGAAGACGTGGTTTGTATTTTAACGGGGATAAAAGGGGTTAGAAAGTGTTTTTGGGGTGGTTTGCATCGAAGTTGATATCAATACTCTCCAATGCTTTCATAATAACGTGAAAAACTAATGAAAAATCCTATCAGAACCATTTTCTACTCCTGCTCAGACGAAGTCGCGGGCAGAAGCTAATGATAAAACTAGAGCTTCAGACACAAAAGCAACGTAGAGCTACCTATAATTATTTTCCTCCTGTGGTTGTGATGCCTCACACCATTCACAAGTGGAGTGCTTGATGTATTATTCCTGCGCTGAGTTTCCGGTATCTCTGAAATGTCACTGAATGGTATATTTCATGGATGAATCGGTGATATTAATATCAGATCAGCATCTGGCACTTTTCCAGTCAAATATATTTATGTTGATTATGTTATATACTCTTATTATATTGACTTATTATTATATTCTGCAGGACTAATATTTTCAAGATGCCGCAGTCTTTAAGTCATGTTTTCAAGTGTCAATTCAAATAGTTTCTAGTTTTTCATGCATTAAATAGCTTTTATTCATACAGTGTGGAAACCACTTATGGAATAAAATCCTTTATTCCATTGTGTGTGTGTGATGGTAGCAATGGCATCAGATCTCGCTATTCGCCACATACTATTCTTTATGTCATTATTTTAGAAAATTATGAAAAATGCCGATACACGTCAACTTTTGGATTGAGTTGTGCGTTATGTAAACATAAATTTAAATATACAGGGTGATTCACGCAAGTATGTCATAGTCGGTGTTTTTTTTTTAATGAAACACCCTGTATATTTGCATATTTTTAAAATCCTCTTAATGAACCGATTCCAACAAACTGAATAATGTATGGTCAATTATGAATTATACAGGGTGAAATTTTAAAATTAATCATTTTTCACACTTGAACTATTGGTACTTTTTTAAATTAGCTAAATATGGATTTATCAAAAATCTAAACTAACTAATTATTAGACGTATTTGTATATTAAACAAAACCTGCTACGCCCATGAATTTTATCATAAATGCCTAAAAATTACCTGAAAACGCCAATAATCAGAAAAAATGGGTAAATAATGTGGATTGTTTTAAATCCGTAAATAATGTGGATGTTTTCTATTCTGTCAGTTGATGTGTTGACAGTTTATACTTAAAAAGTAAAATCTTTGTCAAACACTCTTTCCTTGTCAACATAACAATGAAATATTTAACTGAGACTCACCGAATTGAGATTTTAATGATGATCGGGTACGGGGATAACTGCAGAAGTCAAGTTGAAGTGGCAAACTTATTTAATCACAGGTATCCCGAATTGCCTAATATTTCACAAAGTTCTGTGTCTAAAATTCATGCACAATTCAGAGGACTTGGACATGTCAAACCATTGAAAAGAAAACCACACTTCATTGAAGATGATGTGAAAGTGGATATTTTGTTAGGTGTCGAAGAGAATCCAACTTCAAGTACACGTCAAATTGCCCGTGAAAATAATGTTGGTCATACAACTGTTCTAAGATGTCTTCATAAAGAAAAACTTTATCCCTACAAATTAACTTTTGTGCAGGAGTTAACAGAAGACGATCCAGATCGTAGAATGGATTTCTGCGAAAGATTGATGAATAAGCAGAACAAAAATGAGATAGCTGTTGTTGTTACCATTCTTTTTTCTGACGAATCAACATTCACATTGAATGGAGAGGTAAACCGACAGAACTGTAGATATTGGTCAGCAGAAAATCCTAATTGGATGCGTAAGACACATACTCAGTACCCTCAAAAGGTGAACGTTTGGGCCGGTATCATAAGCGACCATATTATTATTTATTGGTCCTATATTTATAGATGGAAATTTGACAGCTGAAAAATATGTTAATATGCTTAGATTATTCCTGCGTTGGCAAACTTATATCCCAACGCAATAGATCCTAGCTTACCGAATGAAAATGTTTGGTTCCAGCAAGACGGGGCAACACCCCATTATGCTTTAATGGTAAGAACTTATTTGGATGGAATCTTCCCCAATAAATGGATTGGACGAAGAGGTTCTTTTGAGTGGACAGCTAGATCGCCAGACCTCACGCCGTTAGATTTTTTTCTGTGGGGTTATCTCAAGAACAAAGTATATGCAACACAACCAACTAGAATTGTAGACCTCAAAGACAGGATATAACTACAGAAATACGGAATATTTCACCTCAAACTTTGAACAAAGTTAAGGAGGAGTTCTATTGAAGATTGTGCTATTGCCAACAACTTGCCAACAACTAGGTGGAGAACATTTTGAGCATTCATTTCAATGTATTAAAATCAAATACATCAGGTATTTTATGTAGGTATGTGTTTAATAACTGTAAAAATAAAAATTTCATCCTGTATAATTCATAATTGACCATACATTATTTAATTAGTCGGAATCGGTTCATTAAGAGGATTTCAAAACTATGCAAATATACAGGGTGTTTCATTAAAAAAAACACCGACTATGGCATACTTGCGTGAATCACCCTGTACATTTGAATTTATGCTCACATAACGCACAACTCAATTCAAAAGTTGACATGCATTTTTTATAATTTTCTAAAATAATGACATAAAGAATTTCATTCCATAAGTGGTTTCCACACTGTATATCTTTTACTACAAAATTAAAGAAGGAATATAATCATAGTGAATATCAATTGGCCAATTATTTTGCATTGATATCTGTTGACTACATTAAATCTATAATGGAACCTACTCTTTTTCAAGGCCGGGCAAACGTTGAGACACAGTGTGAAGTAAACTGAGTAGATTGGATTGACTGCAGGGATTGTGCGGGAAATAGATCGCAATTACGCCAGAGGCAACTTTTGGTAACGCAAGGCTCTGTGTTCGGTACGCAATACATCGTCCATCATTCAGTGGATGCCTACATTTATTTTTTGTGTAATTTGTTATGTTATAATTCTGTTTGTGTTGAGAAAGAAATGGTCCATGCAACTATTTTCAGGCCAATGTCAATCGAAATTTCGTACCAAATTTCCTTTTTCAATTTGATTTTAACGTAATAACAAACGGCTTCAATTAGCTTCTCCTTTATTTTTGTCATTACGCCAAGGAAACATCGATTAAGTTTCGTGTTAGGACCGCAGGTTTTCACAGATTTACGGCATACAAAAACTTTGCCGCCTCACGCTACATCACCGCACTCAACGTTTGTCCTGCTTCCATCTTCAGTAATATAATGTCCGTATTGGGTTGTATAACAGTAGTAGATTTCCATAGTTGATTTGTTCAATTTTGAATTGATCATTTAATAGATAAATTAAAGTTTCACTTTCCATGTCCAAAGCTAAATCGGTCTGATGTATCCTTAAATATTAAAAAATCTAATCTACCAGTTAATCGCTGTAAACTGTGTATATACAAATAATGCATCTCATCATTCATGAAAGCGTAACACAAACCATCAACATCCGTCTTGATGACAGTAATCATATTTCCTGTAATTGAGATCATATCTGTTTATTCCACAAATAATAGATCGATAGGTATATGTCTGTAATGTACAGAGATTTATTATACCTAAATGAATATCAATCACAATTTGAAGCTATACTACAGTACCATATAACATAATGAAGTTGTTTCCTGAAAATACCCTAATGCAATTTTCAGATTATTTTCATGATAAATATTTAGCCGAGGTTGACAGTTGAACTTTGATATTTTAATGAAATGTGGAACGTAATAACTGAACAATCATTCGAATTATTCACTAAGTCTTTGAAAATCGAAGAACAAACATCGTCTACTAAGAAGAAACAGCTACTTCCCTCGATATATGCCACGAAGGACATCAAATTACACTTAGAAGTTAAACGGGCAGTATTACTCATATTTGCACCTCATCAGTGTAAGGTAGATGTAATCCGTACAGAAGCTCTGAGAGCGTAATTATGAACTGGAGAAATCATTGAAATCGTACAGATACATCATTTTCTGTGAAGAAAACGATAAATATGCGATAAAAGTGACAATCAACCAAAAACTAAAATTATATTTAAGAAAAAACCTGACGACTTTTTAGTTATCTACTTTATTCACAGATTACTGCAAAGGATTGTCATTTTGGTGAAGATAAAAACTTATTAGTTGCAAAGGAACACAGTTCCATTCACATGAATTATTTTTGAATATTCAATGAATAACGATTGGTTATTTCCTTGGCCAATGAGAAAACATGCATTTTGAGGTAAAACTAAATCATCCGAATCATTTTACTGAGAATGTGTCGTTTAAACCATTCACTTTTATCGCTTTCATCGCATTATTCGGCATTGGAATAATTGACGAAGTAAGTTGAGGATTTATTAGAGCAAGCACCTGAAAATCAAGTTTTGTTGGTGCAGTCTCACTTAGAACTGTATCCATAAACATGTTTATGCTAATAATTAAAACAAAATTTCTCAAAGTGCAATGCAAAAACTTCAACTAGTTAGTAAAACTAATGGCAAACTCAAATAGTTTTTCTACTAGCGTGCGGAAGAAGTGCGTAAAAGTATATTTGTCAAATTTTTGGATTTTTGGGAAGTATACTGACATTGGAATATTCAAAATATATATTTGTATGATTGTAGTTTACCAAATGACTGGAAAATTAGTGAATTTATAATAATTCTGCCATAATTCTCAATAAAAAAAAACTTATTTTTCATTCATTTTTCAATGGCCCTGGTATAAGCCGCATCAATTGAATGACAAATAATAATAATTAATTTGTTAATATGTATTTAATGAGAAATGTTTCTCTATGTTAACTTTTGGGTTTTTTCCGCAAGGTAGTAGAAAAAATAGTGTACCTAACACGTGCGTAAAGTGACTTTTCCGCACGATTGCTGGCCGAAAACGCTGAAGCGTCGTTCAGCCATCTGCAAAAGAGTGCGGAAAAGTATCACTTTCCGCACTAGTTAGGTAATAGTAGTTTATCTACGACCACCTTTAAAATTAGTCATTTACGAACCAAAAAAAATGTGTGAAATCATACATTATACATACGTTGAAAAGCGTGCGAAAATGAACAACGCCTTTTTTAAGGGACTTTCATTATAACATCCAAAAGCGTGCGTAAATAACCAGCCTACGTAATTAGTATCTAGTTGCCTTGAATTTAGTCGTTTGATGTGTAAACTTTTGTGCTGTCAGTAAATTTGACAGAAGTGTCAGACATAGTGGAAAGTATTTTCTGTTATATTTAAGATTTTAATTACACTTATTTCAAATGGAAGAACCTCGAGAAGAATGCATTTCTTCGGATTGCACACAACCTGAAATTAGAATTCGTTGTGTATATATTTGTTTATAGAAAATTTATTTTTATGTTTTTCAACCCCTTCAGAGCACATATTTTATTTTTTCTTCATGTGGTCGTAGGTAAAGTTTTGTATGACACTTGTGTATAACTTCACACTCTTGTATCATAAATAACCATTACCTAACTAGTGCGGAAAGTGATACTTTTCCGCACGCTATTCCAGATTGCAGAAATCGCGTGCGAAAAAGTCACTTTATGCACGTGTTAGGTACACTATTTTGTCTACTAGCATGCGGAAAAAACCCAAAAGTTAACATAATGAAACATTTCTTATTAAATACATATCAACAAATTAATTATTATTATTTGACATTCATTTGTAAGGCTTATACCAAGGCCATTAAGAAATGATTGAAAGATGAGTTTTTCTTCAATTGAAAATTATAGCAGAATTATAATAAATTTATGAATTTTTTAGTCATTTGGTAAGCTACAAGTATACAAATATATATTGTGAATATTCAAATGTCAGTATACTCCCCAAAAACTTGACAAATTGACTCTTTCCGCACCGAAAAGAGTGCGGAAAAGTGGACTTTTCCGCTCGCTAGTAGAGAAACTACTATTTATCTTGATAGATAATTTCAAGCAGCAAATATGTTAAAGACAATCTCCTGGGTATACAAAATTATGTTGCACAAGTTTTTTTTTAAATACTATCGCTGAATTCTGAAAATATTTGAATTTGTCCATTATTGACCTAGGTTAATAATAGAAAAGTATTAACCACTAATAGAGAAATTCAACTTCTCAGTTGGCAAAAGAAGCAATAATTGTCAACTTCACAGCTAGTAGTGGGGGAAAAATGTTTCTAGCATTTCATGTATATACCAATACATGATAAATTAGAGTTTCTTGTTTAAAAATTCCGAGTACAAAACATTCAACAACAAACCGCTTATAACAGTGTGCCTATTTGACTGAAAATATCAGTGAGCCCTAAACGATCTTTTTATACCATTAATCATTTTCAACAATTCGTAATTTGGACGCATATAACACTGTTGCCACTCTGGTTTACTCTAGATTTTGGCTAATTGAGTATGCAACTGTTACTCATCTGCACAACCTGCATAATTTACACTGATTATGATGAATGATCCTTTGTTGCGTTTTAATTTTGAGTTGCAATTTAATTTTGTAAATACTAATTGCATCAACAATTCATTTTAATAGTGCATTTGTTTCAGAATATTCAGTACAACATTCCAGAAATGAGATATTTGAACAAAATATTTAACAAACTGCTCTTTCTAACGTGCTTCGCAGTATGCTTTTTTTACAAGTTAATTATGTGATGTTTTTCGTATGTTACATAGAGCTAAGATAACTATAGTTGAAATAATACTCTTCTCGGTGTGCGTCATCGATTGTTAATCTCCTTCTATCACATTACGTAGGAAGAAATGGAAAAAAGGCAGGTCTGTGATTAATCCCAATAAAAATATCACAATAATGAACCGTTTGAATGTTTTACCAACGTTAACCCTAATATTTGTCTTACAAAAATTTGATTGGTTGATGTTTAGATTACGCGCCAGCGCAACCTATCAATCGCGAGGTTAAAATACAATACCGGTCTCCAGCAAAACTGGAGGTTTCGCTACGCTCAGCCTCCAAACATTGCTCCAAACAAGTCTTACCGTTCTTAATACTCAATATACTATATCACTGCCTAATCGAACTAGTTCATGAAAAGAGTTAATTATGAACTGACTAGAGTGACATGACTGGCAATTGATAAACGTCATATCATTTGAATCGTTTGTGGTTGTGTTGGAAAGTCGGTTTTTTGCAATTATTTGGAAGCTATGAGGTTCTCTCGGCAAAAACGTGTTGGAATATTATTAGCTTCACTAGTTTTGGAAGTATTAGTTGTTGCTTAAAATAGAAGGAGACCTTGGAATAGTAGGAATGGCAGCTGTAACATTTTCGGCGCAAGCGATTTCATGATGTCCACTAAAAATATGATGTAATTATAATTTATAGTTGAAAGTAGACCAACTTCTTAATGCAATGGTGTAATTGAAATTCAATAATGTAGTTGCATGAACATCATAGAGCAAAATATAGTAATTAACTTTTTCTTATGTAAACGTAGTTATAATATAATGAAAATGTATAATGATAATGAACGTTGCATGCCTTTAGTGTTTTTGATATAGGTATATGTCTATTTTTTTTAGATATATCACTCCTGCATTTCATCAGAATAGGCAGAGTTACCACAAAATGTTTGGTTTTAACAATATGGGCACCTCCCCAATAGGATAGACGGGGTAGATATTTTCTGGTGGTGAATAGATGGATTTGAAGTAAAGGATTCATAGAGTGACCCTCTCGTTCCCCGGATCTTCACCTGTTCACCATTTTTCCCTCAAGGATATGTTAAATTACTTTCATTTTTTCAAAATTAAAGTACAATTTATTATAGATTCGAAAATACCTCTTCCACGCCAATTACGATAGCTGCAAATCTGAATGCATAAAACAAGTTTGAACCTAGCTGTTCAAAAAGTAAGAAGTTATTTGGGGCCAAATTAGAGCTCTATGGCGGAGAACCCACCCATAAGACATATTATTCACTTAAGCAAACTCTTCTTTGAGCTTTTGTGTGAAAACACTTCATCTGCAAAAATCAAATTAAATTTTCCAATCTATACCTTTGGAGAAAACTTAAGAGGCTAAACGAGAATTTTCGAAACTTGAAATATTCTGAGTATAGTATATAGTAGAATATATTATATAATTTCTCAACAATGAGAAGAATAATGATAAAGGTGAGCGCACACTCTCGAGCTATTTATCACTCCATACGTTCTTTCACAGAATGTAAGTGGAAGATGATGTCACTGCATAATTCTCTATAAAAACATTTTTTTGTTAATGTTTTGTTATACTGTACTGTAGTCCACATGACGTTGATGAATAGGAAACATAAAAAATGTCACTTATTCAACTATACGGGTTTATTGCTACACTTTTCGAGCAACTAACATATTTGTCTGAAACAATTGATAACTGGTCATTTGGGGGAAAAAAAGGTGAAAAGGGTCGCTTTTTTGTTTATTGGTTAAGAGAGTGAATGGGGAATGATAGGTCTCCTTTGGTCACTGGCAAAAATCCTACAGAATTTGGTACCTATAGTTGAGGAGAAGTGAGTTGGGCAATGTATTTTCAGCAAGTTCACTCCATCTCTGTATCTTCTATTATTGGGAAAACTTTGTTTGGTCAATATTTGAGAGTTCAATACTGTTGCAGAACTGATCAGAACTCATTTACCTGGGAAACGGATTTATTGTGAAGACCACTTTTGCAAATTTCAGAGCAAGTCACCATTTTTCGACGATCCTTGGAACATTTGGAACCACTTCACAAATTCAATGTATTTTGATATTTTTTTTTTATTTTATTTTTGCTTAGCGCGCCTCGACAGCGCTGGTCATTGGCACAGAAAAAATAAATACAAATATTTACATGATTTTTACAAATATTTAAATTAGATTTTACAGTATAGATTGGTAGCTTTCAGGAACTGTAAGACTTTCTTGATTTCGGTAGGGCAGTGAAGCATTTCCTTGAGGTTGGGCCTAAGATCAAGTTGTTTGTATATAGCAGCAAATTGTTTGCAGTCCGTCAGTATGTGCTTAACGGTCACAATATCGTTACAGCTATGGCAAACGGGACGATTTCCTGAAGACATCAGATATCCGTGTGAGAGTTTGGTATGACTGATTCGGATTCTTCTGATTGTAGTAGCCTCTCTCCGGGTTAAGAAGTTCAGGGAGATAGGAGAAGTGGATGGATGGATATCATGAAGTGCTGTCGTACTATTGCGTCACAGGTGTCGCCAAGAATCTTGTGTAGCGTTTTTGAAGTGGATCTTCAGGTCGGTTGCGAGTTGGACAATGTGTGTTGAGTCGTTATTAGTGGTAGCATCTTTCGCGTGGCGGTCCGCCAAAGACAAAGACAAAGTAAAGCATGCAATGTTGTCAAATCGTTTCAATAAATATCTTTTTTTGTGGTTCCCTTCATTATATATGTATAGAAATTTTAATTTTCACTCATTTCCCCCATTATAAATAAAGTTTTGTATTACTGCTGCCCAATTTTGAATAAATTGCAATTCATATAGTTATCCAAATAATTATATTCAATTTTTGATAGCAGGTATACAAAACTCAATTTAAAATGAAGGAAATTATTCGATGAAAATGTATACCAAGTATCTACAGACAGCCACCAGCTGATATTGTTTAAAAATAGAGCAAAGCTAATAGCCGAGATTTATATAGTTGTTAGCTGCACGAGTTTAAACTAGATTTATACCTTGAATCAAATAAAAGCGCTTGTTAAAACGATTGTCAGAATAGAACGACACAACAATTTGATTCGATTTTATAAACGAAGTTTTGACAGCCGACGATAAATTAAGAGTGAAATGGAGGCTAGGGGCACGTCACCAAGATCGTGTTTATTTGAAATACAAACGAACAAGTGAATCCATTACAACTTATTCAGCGAAAAATTTTTCTGCGACTGAGGCTAATCACCGACGCCGGGAGCACTCTACCCCTAACCGGAAATTTTGGCGAATCCACTAGTGTTCCAACCAGTGGTAGCGTTCTTTAACGAGCCCAACATCCATGGACTAAATTATTTACCAATTCATATAGGAAAATTTTATATAAAATGTTTTGATCAAGGATGATTTGAATATTATGGAGGTCAAAATTTATCTTTAAAAATCACATCCACGCCTAATAATTATATAAATACACAGTTGTAATGGACGATTTAAATTGTTTAACTATGTATAATAAAAGTATTGATACATATATTTTGGGTAGTGATATAAAATAATCTAACCACTTTGTTTCATTGGTGTGTAAAGCCTTTTCGTCATACAGCAAAATAATGCAAGGCACGAACGTAGCGAGCTTCTTTTTCTCAACGAGTGTGCAAAAGTACTTCACACACAAATGTCATACAACACTTCATCTACGACCACATGAAAAAAAAATAAAAAAGGTTCTCTGAAGGGACTGACAAATATAAAAATAAATTTTTCATAAACAAATATATACACAACGAATTCTAATTATTTAAATCAATATTTACAGTGAAATGAGGACAATAATTTAGATTACTAATTATAACATTGGATAATTTTTTTTTTGAAGTTTTCACTATGTCTGACACTTCTGTCAAATTTACTGACAATACAAAAATTTATACAACAAACGACTAAATTCACGGCAACTAGATACTAATTACGTAGCTAAAAAAGAGTGTTAAAATAAAAACTCCATTTAAAAAGCATTGGTCATTCACGCACGCTTTTGTGTATTATAATGCAAGTCCCATAAAAAAAGCATTGTTCATTTACGCCCGCTTTTCAACGTATGTATAATGTATGATTTCACCCATTTTCTTTGGTTTGTAAATGCCTAATTTTTAAGGTGGTCGTAGATGAAGGTTAATTTCTGCATTGATAACAAAAAATTGCCTCATCAACTGTTGAACAATAATCATAAATGAGAAACCATTTCTAATTCCCATATAGTCTGTTACTTTGGCGGTAAATAGATATTTACGTAACTAGTTATGAAAAGAGCGATATTGTTCAAAAAGCGTAGTATTTGCCAAAACGAGCGCTAGCGTGTTCTGCAAATTACGCGAGTTGAACATTGATCTTGCAATCAGAAATTGGAAGAAAGAGATAGGCCAAATACTCGGGAACAGTGAAAATATGAGGAAAAATAATTTATGGTCTTCTATAGTACACTTGAGGTGGTATTTTAAATTTTGTAGTCCTACTTTCCAAATACCCCTAAAATGTGGCGAATCTGCCGGAATAGGATGCCATCCAATGTCTCAACGGAAAGTTTTTTCGAAAATCTCCTGGAGCTGGATCTCCGCGCTAACTTGAAAAAAAAATATTGCATGCATTGTTCAAACTTAGGAGACAAGACAAATTCCAAATGCTTAGCCTGGATACTTAGCACAAAAATAGCGCTATCCAACTTTCCAAGCAGGGGCGGGTCGCTAGTTTGAATAAGCAGCCAAAAGCTGAAAAATTATATGAATCCGACTATTTTTGACTGAAAGATCAGAACCTTGTCTGAAACCTATCCGGTTAACTTGAAAAGCTCTAAGTATTGCGCTATCTGTGAAAATATTTGGTAATAGGTGGCGTAATGAGTCAGATGCCCATCAATATTTTGTGTGAACCGTGGTAAAAAGGCTTATAGAAGCATACAAGCTGCACACTTATCTTAATCTTAATTCCCAAACGCTTTCTCTCATAAACACAGTGCCTAATACCATCTCTAGGTACTAACGTTTCAGTTTGTTGATTTTCATTCAATTTGCATTCAGTATATATATTCCATTATGAATTCTCGAAGCTTCATGACAGTAATGAGTTTCATATGTTTCTTTAAATTTCAAACCCAATGTTTAAAAAAGTATCCTGTATAATATTTTTCGAGAATAAAATTAAATCACATCTCAAAAAGTTTTGAATACAACTGTATATCTGTTCCAATTAAAAACGTTTTAAAATAAAAAATGTATATTTACAGGAGCTTTCCTGGCATGGATATAATGTAGGTGGTATACGAGCTATATGGAAGCACTTGACCAACGCCACATATACTCTGGAGGGTTATTCACTCTGAAGGAGAATATTGGAATACGCTTGGGATGCAAAATGGCATTCTGTATTATGTACTTTTAAGTGGTATTAACTGGAATCTCGTGAATATAAAAATTACAAAAAAAAAACTGGATGTGAGGATATTGAAAGACTCTATTTTGTCGAGGGTTGTTAAAAATTGTAATCGAATGCATGGAGGATCGGCGAAATATATTTAAAATATTTTTTGCGCGATCGATCTTTTTTGTTTATTCACAGTGTGATGCCTTTTGGCCGAAATATTATTTATTAATTATTTAAATTA
>CAJUYI010006660.1:0-13361 GCA_910591695.1 Galerucella pusilla
TTCTCTTCTCTTCTCTTCTCTTCTCTTCTCTTCTCTTCTCTTCTCTTCTCTTTTTTTTATTTTTTATTTTTTTTATTCTATTTCTTTTCTTCTCTTCAATGATTGTCTAGTTGTCATATTTTTTTCGTTGTGTCAGATAGGGACCAAAAATTATTTTATTAATTGTATTACTAGTTAATCTTGACAACGGTAACTGGAACGCTACCGAAACGTCGAAATAAAAAATTATTGTGGTTTGATTCCCAAAAAATTGAAAAAAAAGATAGTCATATTTTTGGATACCTCCTCCCTGCTCATCTCAGTTAGTTCATCCCTTTTTTAATCCAAATGAAAACACGGCTAATGTTATTTTTTCCCTCCCAATTCCAAAAAAGACACAACATACTTGAAGATGAGATTCACGTAGGCAACAATATAAAAATGCGTACTTTCTCATACTTTTCAGTTATATAAAGTTGAAAGCTTTTCGGTGTTTGATGTTCTTTCACTGATGTATTTATTTGAATTTTTGCTAGAAAATTTTAATAATTATGAAGTCAACTATTCATTTATTTCGCCATCCATTATCTCTAGAAAAAATTGATCGACTTTCTTGAAAAAAAAAAAATGTAAATCATTGATAAAAACCTTTACGTAAAAAATGCTTTTGAAAACAATATTTTGGTAGTAGTGCTGTGTTGTCAAATCTTTGAAACATTCGGAATGTTGTTGGATAAAATATGAGAGTGTTGTGGGGGGAAGTGAGTGCAACGGTCTTTCACTATGAAGTACTTTAAGGGAAAATAAAATGGTCGATAACATGGAATCGTTGATAGACGAAACTGTTATTGAAGAAGAAATTGAAAATGGTAAGTTTTGACTGTATAAAAATGTTGTGAATCGAAATATTTCCGAGATTGGACTTTTGAGAATGCTCTGCTGAAATTTTAAATCAATATCAACCATATTGTGACCATAGGGGGTCTGGGGGTTCTCTGTATCTGTAGAGTAGGGAAGGTGAGTGTAGGCTTCCCATCCTTTGATTCCATCCCATCTCTTAAGGGATTGAGCAAGGGTGTAACATTTGCCTAGTTCCGCAATTGTCGAAGTCGTTAGTCCGTAGGTGTCACTGGGTATTGTGGGCATTGTGATTACCTTGACTCCTGTCGTGCCCTGGGGGTGGGGGTTAAAAGACTCCCTTTATATGATTTTTAACGTACTTTTTATTTTTACATTCCTTCAGATTTATGTGGGATGGATAATTTTTATTGAAATGCTCTCTATAATTATTCTTGTGCATGTATGTAACAAGACAAATTAAAATTGAAAAATCATTTTAATATTGCGTAACTCAAACTTACTTATTAAAATTCATTCGGTTGTTTCAAAACTAATACAAAGAGATCTATGAATAGTAAATACGTTGATTATTATGTGGAGAATTGCTTCGAATGATATAAAGAGTGGAGCAATAAAATTTTACACATTCTCAAACCTACTCCTTTTTTCTTCTATACGTCAATGGCAACGAATTAATATGAAAACCAAATAAATAATCGAGGTCACATTTATTGTAAAACTTCTCTTGTTCTCGCTCGGCAAAGGAGGTTCCGCATTGAAATTTATATTCAACCGTAATGTATATTGGTCGTTAAACTCGTTAAAGTAAAAGTAAATAATTTATTATCATTATTCTATACATCTTCTTTCTATAAATTTAGGTAATAACATCTTTATTACCTTCGTTCGTTCGTTCGGTTTATTTATGCAAGTATTGCAAATAAAATGTTATATATATATATGTATATATATATCCCGAATGTTGATTGTCCTTTACAGAGAGAAAGAGAATTCACTAGTAGGTGGTATTCAGAACTTGAAAGAGAGAGAAAGTATAACTGTGCGCGCGCATCGGAGGCGTGGACCCAGGTCTAGGGGATGGCCGAATGTTTATTGTCCATATTCTCCAGACCTGTCACTTTTTGTATACTAATTTTTCTTTTACTGGAGGATAACTAACGACCTATATTTTTAAACAGTTACGTTATCAAAACCGATCTTGATAAAAGTATATCTCTTAATTCCTTCGGTGTTTATGAAAATTTTTGTATCATATTCTATATAATATGTACATGCGTAAAATGGTATAAAAATGGTATTATAACTTTATCGTTATAATATTTACATTTAATTTTTATTTGATGGATGATATTGTCAATGTTTATTATATATAAAATGGGTTTATAGAACAATATTTAATTGGTATACATGGAAATTATATTTTTATTCATCTCTTGATAAGTTTTGAAACAAAAATACTTGAACTAGTACAACAATACTGTAACCGAACATAAAATATTGTGTACAAATCGCAAAATTGGAAATTTTGACGTGATATTTTGGCAGAGTACTTTTTAAGGAACAATCTACTAGGAAAAACAGTTCCACAAACTGAAAGGCTTAGGTTAGGTTAGATTCTATGTGAGTGGGGCCTCCACTGCGACCTTCGTTAGGTCTATTGTGGTTCACCCCTAGCGATTACAATACGGCACAAGCATAAATTTTGCTATTGGTGGGAATTGACGCTTCATCAGGTCTCCTAACACCTTGCATGCCTATTTTTTCAAAAAAATATAAACTTCACTCTTGTAACGACTTTGAAAATCATAAAATATGAAAGTCCGCCAAAATGCGTTTTACGTCATAAAGATGGCTGCCCCATGGAGTGACGTCATTTGTTTACGTTCTTATTCGTGTATCATGCTCGGAGTTCTTGTGACCTAATTTGTTTCTGAAAGCTTTGAAAATGGATAAAGCCGAAAAAAAAACTTTGTATTCCAAGTATTGCATTGTTCCAGTGTGTAAATCAACGTCTATTGAAGCTCCAGACAAAATATTTGTTACTTTACCTGGTGGTGCAAGCATAAATACACTTAAGAGAAGGGCATTACTTTTGTTTGTGAAGACCATTTTAATGTAATTACCTACTTTTATGCTGGCAATTTTTATTCTTAAACAGTTTGAGGTTATGTACCTATATGTTTAGGAATCAACCATAAAAACATCGTTTTCTTACGACCACACATCGAAATATGGTTGGTATACCTATATTATATAAATAAAACATAGTTTAAATCGTACTTACGATAATGCTTTAACTCTTCTTATTTCCTCTGCATTAAAGCAGCTGTTTGACTTCATAAATTCAAGCAGCATAAATGAGTTTACTTTGGGCACAGTTTGAGCTTTTACAAAACCTTCACTAGCCATATCTTTACTCACAAAATATGAAAGAATCGACACTGAACACTGAACTAGTAAATAAAATATATTCTTCCAAAAGTTTTAAAATATCCTCGGAAATATCGAATATTCATGTCCACTTTCCACTTTACGTTGACTTTTAGAAATAAAAAAAGCACACACAAACACGTAATGGTCTGAAACAAACATATAAATGATATTTTTGCGTCGATGAAGCAATTAATAGTTGATTAAAATACAATATAAACACACACATCACACACGTATCATCGGAATTCTTCGGGTCGTGGTCGGAGACTGCAATAAAATTTGAACTTTATTTTAAAATTTGGGAGTAATTTCTAATGGAAACTGGTTTATTTCCTATTATTAGTAATTTTTGATATCATTTACTATTATAAATCACAAGTCCGACCCTGTACATCATTTTTGCCTCCAAATTTACAGTCATCTTAAGGACATGTTGGGTTATTAGCTTTGCAAAAAGAAAATAAATCGCCGAAAAATATTTTCAATTAAAAAATGTAATCTAGACAGGTTTTTGTACTCCTAGATATTAAAAGGTTTTCACTATCATTACTTTGACCATTTATATAATAACTTAATTCTGAATTTTTTATTGGTAGCTCCATCCTTAAAGAAGTAATCTGTCGATATTTCAACTTAAAATTTACAGTTCTGTGGTTTTTACATGATTTTTTATTCTGCACAAAAAAACAGCAAAAAGCGAAAACCAATTATTGTAATTATTGTGAATTTATAGAATAAAATAAAGCACACCAAGACCAAACTAATATGGTAGTTGACAATGACAACCTATCCTTCGTTTTTACCATTTTAAGAAATTCTATCGACGATCGATTGTTTCGAAATAATAGTTCAATAAATTGTCACTTTCCTCTGTCGTCGGGACGTGTCGTACGTTAGGCCGATCTTGAGACAGAAAAAAAAAATTTCAATTTACATTTTTATTTGCAAATAATTTTCCCTACGTGTGGCAGTTATTGAATTATTTTCACATATAAGACGCGTATTATTTGCTCCTTCAGTATTCCATTATTCAATACACTCCCTTGGATCTTCAAAAGCATATCATTTTACAATAAGATCAATAAATATTTGAACATTTGAGATGATATATGTACCAGGGGCGTATATTTTAAAGGGGTTTACAATAATGTAAATGGATTAAAATCTCGATTTGTATTTTATACAGGGTGTTTCATTGGGAGAGGGCTTAACTTATCTAAAACGTCAGATGTAATACATAATTTTCGCTTAAAAGGAACTAAAGTTCCTACCGTGTGTCCCGCGACACGTTCTACCTTTGTTATACTCTTTCCTATTATAGAGCAATTTCAAAAAAATCTATGTACAGGGTGTTTTATTTGGGAAAAACGAGTTTTGAAATTTTTTGTTACGCCGGACCTGTATTATCTTTTTGGAGATGCTTTCGCGGAGTTTTTAGGTAATGGTTATAACGTGTTCCACATTTCTAAATAATATACAGGGTAACTCGGAAGTGAAATTGGATAAATTAATAAAACACCCTGTATGTCGTTTATGAATAATTTTATTATTTTTGTCGACCTTTTTTTGAAAACAAAAACAACCTGTATAACATGATTATTAAGATCCTAATTGCTCTAGAAAGGTCATACACACACACGCTACCACATATACCATTTAGAACATTTTAGGTTTGGCAAACACGCAAAAAGCCATCATGGACCGAGTTACATTAAAAATTAAGACACCAGTGGCTGACCTACAAAAAGTCTCTTGTGGAAAATACGTTCGACTCCAAAGGATAATGAACAAAAAAAAACACCCATTTGCTTTGTGAGATATCGATCTGTAAGATGCTGAAAAAAAAAACTGTGTGTGTCAGCTTTTACGTCCGACTGGTCCTAATAATAATAACTTTTATTAAATTATTTTAGATTTAGATCAGAGCAACTCAGCGCTTCATTCAATGACTAGGTTGTGAAATGTTGAAATAAAATGAGAAAAAATGAAAGTAAATAATTGTAGTTTTCGAATATCATCTCGATCAGATCGTTAAAATGAAAATGTTTTATAGTGAAAGGTAGAATTACATGATTCAATGTCGATATCTAGATGATGACTTGGTAGTAAGATGCTGTTACGTAAACATTGAAATTTATTTGTTGATTGGTCCATTTCAAGGTAATTTACAAAAGTTTTTATACCGAGGGAAGATTTTGTTGTAATAATTATTGTATATGGGCGAGTGAATTTTGTCTGTCGTCTGTCGATTTTTGATGGGAGGTGCTGTGGAAACATTTATTGTTCCAATCCGTCACATAGTATTTTTATTTAACCTTGTTAAAAGTCTTAACTTTTTTTTATAAACTACTTTCGGAAAGTTGGCAAAAGTGTTTGGAGAGCCGCAGGCTTTAGTTGACACATTTTTTATTGTGCCTATAAATAAGAGAGGAAGGTTGAAGCGGAAGAAACTTTTTTTTTGTTTTTTTTTATCACAGTTAATCCAATTAATCTATAATTTTATAAATCTACTCTATTGGACTCCATTTAACTTGTTTTTCAAGAATTTTTCTTGAAAATAAAAAAACCTTGCTTAGAAATTGTCACACACTCAATTACCTCTCTCTCAATTACATCTCTGGTAAAATGTGAAATAAATATTTTATTTTATGACATTCCAAAGATATGATAGTCTACTAGAAATGGAATCCAGCGAAGTGCACGTTCCAGGAACGGTTTTTATTGGGATAGCGCTTTTTTTCGCATATTTTGGAAATGTTGTTAATAAAACGCGTTTGTTGTTACTTTTTTGTGTATGATTATTTTTGTTTTCAAAATATGTATTACTAAGTTTGGTGATTTTGTGTTTTGAAGTGTGTATTACATTGGGGCTGATTCCGCAAAAGGGTTCATTTTACTCGTTGCGCCAGTTACAATTTTTTCCGCCAGAGGTCTCATTGAATTCTACTCCGCCAAAATGAATACAACAACAACTCAATTTTATTTGATATATGCGACCATGGAAATTGTTGAAAAATGTACAATTATATATTCTATGGTAATACTGAAGGTATCAGAGAATACAAAGACAAGGCATAAACAAATATAAGTAATTGTGGCTAGAAGTTGCTCCTCGTGGATGGATGCTTGTCATCCATGGTTGGAAGATATCCCCAGCCAGTAGAAAATATAATCAATCGGTCAAAAAGTCCACGACCGACAGAAAATATTCCCCGCCGGCTTACAGGATGTTTTCTACCGGCTGCACCCTGCCAGAAGTTTTGTCTTTACTAGCAAAGTGCAGTATTAAAAATATACAAACAGGTACAAATAAATTTTAAACAATTGTATGTCGAATAACAAAAAAATATTAACATCTAGGTACTAACATTTATTACAATATTTTGATCAAAAACATTAAACACAAATTACCCATATCACCACTACTTTACCAACCCCTACTACACTCAAGCTTGAGCATGCAAATACTAAACTCATGCAGTTGAGAGAATAAACATGCAAAGGATACTTTACCAAATAATATAAGGCTTATAAGTTTTATTATAATTGAGAGATCTATCCCTGAAAAAATTTCTGAAACAGAAAATCAAACAAAATTAAAAAATTCTTTAAAAATTCGACGAAATCTATGAAGCCTGTAAGAAAATGTTAGTGTGCTGAAAAGGAAGTCCTGGAAAAAATATCCATTACCAATGTCTGTTGAAAAAAGAACCAGATTGAGAAGGAAAGGCAGGATAATATTTAGAAAAATGAGGAAGGACATGTCTTTTGAGAAAATAACCAACTCATAAAAGAAAGGGAGGACAATAGTTGGAAAAATAAGGAGTGACATAGGCTACCTATGTCTTTTGAAAAAATAACCAACTCTTGGAAGAAATAGAGGACAATATTTAGAAAAATGAGGAGCGACATAGCTTACCTATGTCTTTTGAAAAAATTGAGAGAAACGGGGGACAATATTTAGAAAAATGAGGAGCGACATAGCTTACCTATGTCTTTTGGAAAAACAACCAACTCGTAAAACAAAAGTATGAAAATAAAGTAGCCATTTTACATGTAACTGATTTGGTTTCTACGATATTTTGATAGCCCATACTGGGCAACTATTTCCCCAGCTTGTCATCCCATTCCATACCCATTCGACAAACGGAAAACACTTTGCGCACTCGCCCCGTCTAGTTGACTGCTCGCTTTGGAAACGAGGCTTACCGACAACCAAGGAACGAGCACTTTCCCACAGTGTGGTACTACGTGCTTCCGTGAAGGAAAAAGTCAATCGCTAACCACTCAGTTTGAACATGTGACGTACTTAACAGGTGAAATAAAAAAGTCTAGGAATGTCTGTTGAAAAAAGAACCAACTTGTGAAAGAAATGCAGGATAATATTTAGAAAAATGAGGAGCGACATAGCTTACCTATGTCTTTTGAAAAAATAACCAACTCGCGAAAGAAAGGGAGGAAAATATTTAGAAAAAAAAGGAACGACATAGCTTATGTCTGTTGAAAAAATAACCAACTTGTGAAAAAAAGAAATGACAATATTTAGAAAAATAAGGAAGGACATTGCTTGATGCTGAAAATTACCCCTCGTAGATGGAAATTTGTCCCCCGTGGCTGGAAGATGACCCCAGCCAGTAGAAAATATAATCAATCGGTCAAAACATCGACAACCGACAGAAAATATTCCCCACCGGCTGATTATAGTATGTACTTGTCTGGCTGCAACCATCCAGAAGTTTACCTTTACCTGCAAAGTGTAGGATTTAAATGTACATACATGATCAAATAAATCCAAAGTCAGGGATTTAAAAATGGTATATCAAATATCAACACCATATTCACATGTAGGTAGGTACCTATACATTTTCAATAATATTTTCACCAAAATGTGAACTTACCTATGTTTTCTGGTAAAAGGGTTATAGAGAAGTAATAATTATTTGGAAATTATGGAGAACAATATAGCTTACTCATGTCTTTTGAAAATTAAGTTTGTAAACTGTTTTAAATTCTTAATAATTTTTAACAATATTCCAAGTTCTTATATATAAATTATTAGCAGTAAGCATTTATTTACATGCAGTACACTGTATTTATTCATTATCAATAGGAGTAGTAATAGTGGGAAATAAGGGAAGGATAATACATTGAAAAAATATAGGAAATAAACAAAGCTTCCATATGTTTTTGGGAAATAATTAAATACAGAAATAATTTTATAAAGTAAGTATCCAACTTAACAATAATTAAAAATATTTGGAAAATATATAAGTAACCTATTCTATTGATGAATGCTTTAAACTATTTCAAAATTAGCAGGTACTCAATTTGTTGATAAAATTTGAATTGGTCAAATTCTTGTATACAAATTATTCCTAAAAGATCGAAAATATTTTAAAAACACTGTATTTATTTATTATTAATAGTAGTTGTAATAGTGGGAAATAAAGGAAGGATAATACATTGAAAAAACATAGGAAATGACAAAGCTACCATATGTTTTTGGAAAATAAGTAAATACAGAATAAATCTTATAAAATAAGTACCCCACTAAGCAATAAGTGAAAATATTTGGAAAATATATAACTTATTCTATGGATGAATCTTTTAAACCATTTTAAAATTAGCAGGTGCTCAATTTTTTGATAAATTTTGAACCAGTTAAACTTTTTGTATGAGAATTATTCTTAAGAGATCAAAATTATTTTAAAAATCTTTTTAAAAACACTGTATGCATTTATTGCTAATGAAGAAAGAATATTATTTTCATAAAATATAGAAAACAGCAACCTATGTCTTTTGAAAAAAATATATGGAAAATTAAGAAATAGAGAATTTATTTAGTCCTATAGTAACTACCAGATAATAATATAAAGACTTACCTTTATGTAGAATAATAATCCTTGGAAATCATGGCCAAAAATTGGAAGTACACTTTGGTTCACTACCGAAAATTTCGAAAACACACAGTCTCACTACCGTAAATAATTTCGAACACACACTCCCGTAAATTCGAAAATACTCTCATATTCCCGTAAATCACGAATATACATTCCCGACACGACCGTATCAGTTTCAAAAATTAATTCGATACTGAAAGCGAGATTTAAAATTTATTCATTAGTCACGCTAATCAACATAAACAAGTCTTAGTCAACGATGTGATATACACTGGCCGCCCTGCTTGAAAATATAAGGATAGATTAATTTAAAAAACATTTTTCTATTTTTTTCAATATTTATAGTATATGGGGAAAGTAGAAAATCTCCAAAATAATTTATAAATAATTTTTTTATGGTATTTCACGAATTTAGACGAAAATAATTATTGTAAATTCTATTTTCGGTATAATTTTGGCGAGCAGTTTATATATCGACAAAATAAACTTGAATTATAAGGGATATTTTACCTTCGTTTGTTGCTGTGATTCACGGAAAGAAGAAAAGAGAGGAATATCTTCTTTTTCTCAAAAACAGGGGATATTTTACCTGGCTTACAAAGAAGAAATATTTTATTGTATATTCGAGGGTATACTTTATCTTCATTTGTTGCTGTGACAGAAATATCTCTTCTTTTCTTCTTCCTTTTTTTATCAGGGGATAATTTACCTGGCTTACAGAGAATAAATATTTTATTGTATATTCGAGGGGATACTTTACCTTCATTTGTTTCTCACAAAATGAAGAAGAGCTAAAAGGTATTTTGTGTAGCTCCCTTTACCGACGTTGCCACATTTATAAAAGTATAGACTTTAAAAATAACCTTATCTTTGTTAATTTTCAAGGAACTCTCATTATTATTTCTCTATGGCCTCTACCTACCTTCACATTATTGTCTTTCATTATGTCGCTTTTGGGTCTTTGCGCTGAATCCGGATTGTCAAAGACTCTCTGTGATGCTTGTGAGAACAAGCCCCGTATATTGGGAAAAGTAGAATTCGATAGATGGCGCTCTGAAATGTCAACGTCATCTTAGCAACGAGTAAAACAAATCAGCTGCCGTATAAGCCCTTTGATATTGAAGTGGTTTTATTTTGCTGTTTTAGTTATTTAACATTTCATCTGTTTGAAAATAAGTTATGGCTTATCGCTCTGGGATCTTGGACTAAATATACAGTGCAACGGAATTTTCAAAATAGATCGTTTGTTTCAGATTCCACGAGGAGTGTACTACATCGGAAAAGTTCTTTGGCTTTAACACCCGAAGAAGAACCATTAGATATAAATGTAAGTTGAATAATCGATCTTTACATTATTTTTAACTGATACTATTAATGCTAAAAGGTTTTGTGTTTCTTTTATTCGAGACGAGACGTAAAATGAATATAGAACTTGAAAATTTATATTCCTTAGAGGTTTACTGAGTGCTGTTTTTTTTCAAAAACCAGATCCGTATTGCGACCGTTTCCAAATGAAATGAATTGATCAAAATTTTGCTTGGAGCTTTTAGAATGAAACTCTCAATTATTGTGTTGAATCTGCGTATAGTGGTAATTGAATTTTAAAAGCGTCCTGAATTGGGAAGTTCATAATTTCACGAAAAATTTAATAAACAATTCCGACACTACTGTTTTGTCAATCACACCAGTGATTAGTTTATGTTTTGATTGAGATTTTTATTGCCTATAAACCTGATGTGATTGTTTTATATTTTTTATAGCTTTTATATCATATATTTTTTAATCACTTTTCTTTTTTGATAGACCACTTTATATTTGCTGCTTTGTTTTGTGTTAATTAATTTAAATTTTTCATTTAGCACTTCGAAATTTGCTATCAGTTTTAACAAATCAACAAATTGTTTCGAAAACAAAAAGAGTCGAGATTTAACTCAAATTTGGTGCTTTTTTTTAATTAAAACACTCGGTATAGGCTCAAAATATTTTTCTACATCATTTTTCCGTTAAAAATGTTCCCCATCTTGATTCTCTCAATAAATTTCTTACCAAGTAACCTCCATTTAACCCGAACTGAAGTCTTCTGAATTTTTAATGCATAACTTTGAAAATAAAGTCTCTACAAGTAAAGTTTATAGAAAGAACAACTCCTGACCGATCTTTTTGGTTACCTAATTGTGATTGGTTCAGTAGAATAGATTCATTTTTAATGGGATTTATATTTTATTAGGTAGAGGGTAACAATCCAATTTAATAATTTATAATGTATTTCGGAATATCTCTGCTTGTATATTGGACAACGATATTTATAAGGAATGTGGAGGGTAAAAGAATCCAAAAATAAATTTTGGTGAATTTTTTATGGTGTTTCAACGTATTAAGTTGTTGTTGTCACATGATGTCTAATCTGGCAATTATGCTGGCAGAATGGGCTGGAAAAAAAGTTGATTTTCAGATAAGAATAGTCGGAAATTGTTTTCATTTTCATAAGCTGTCAACTGTTTCCCTTTCCAGCTCAAATATATACACTGTGGGCCTAAATAAAGGAGTACATTTATTTTCTTTTTGCAAAGCTAATATCCTAACATGTCCAAAACATGACTGTAAGTTTGGAAGCAAAAATAATATACAGGGTCGGACTAATAAAAAAGGTAGAACATGTCGCGGGACACACGGTAGGAACTTTAGTTCCTTTTAAGCAAAAATTATGTAAAACATCTGACGTTATAGATAAACAATTTGCATATTCCTCGGTGGTCGAGTAGTAAGCAAACCAGACTCCCACGCGGTAGACCCGGGTTTGATTCCCCGTGAAGAAGTTTTTTTTTATTGTTAATTTTATTTTTAAATAATTATTCTACAACAGGTAGACGTTTGAAATATTTAACAGAATATTCATTATTATAGATAATGGTACGGTACCCTCCATGAGGGAGTCCGACTGGCAACATCTACTTATAACAGCATCGTATATTTAAATAGGGAAACTGTATCATTATACAAATTGGACATTCAAGAACTGTACGTTTACCACAAAAAAATTAGTGGAAACATAAAATTGAATTGTTAAATTTTCAATTTGAAGTTATATTACAATTTATAGAAATTTTTATTTTCTAGATTTTTTCTTAAGTGGGTCGTAGAAAAAATATGCTGTTCGACTCGTGAGGGTTGTCCATATCGTCCATATCGATACTTCGTCCTCGTGCGATATGGCCATCATATCCACACTAGTTGCACAAACTACTATTTCTATCAAAATATGCCCTTTTACATTTAAAAACAACCTGCCAAATGTCAAATCAATTTATCCATCCATTTTAAAGTTATCGAATTAAAACATTCAAGTTTTCAAAATTTCAACACCCTGTATTTCGACAAGTAATTGTGCTAGACCCCTCAATCCTCATATCATTTTGTCCAATTTTACGAGAGGAATCTACATGCAAACGTTTTTATTACCCTTAACGTTCGAGATGCTTATACCATTTTTTGCGCGATCGTATTGAAATAAATTCCGAATAAAATAATAAATTTCTTCGAAATGAACGAATTTTGGTGAAATTGTTTTTATGCTATTTATAACTTTTCGACGTCTCAACGGTAAGTAAATCACTTACCGACGTGTTAAACTTAGAAACCAGTAACACAATCTACCGTCCTGACAACCGATGCTGTAAATAAACAAAAAAGATCAATCGCGCAAAAAAAATTATGGAAATAATAGTAAAAATGTATCCGAACAAATTCAAGTAGATTACCAGCACTGCGAATACCAGCTTTGCATAGAATTTTAATGTAGCATCGGTGGTTCAGTGGTAGAATGCTCGCCTACCACGCGGGCGGCCCGGGTTCGATTCCCGGCCGAAGCATATGAATCGCTGCTTCGTAAACGAGAGATAGACTCAGTAGAGAGCACACGCACGCAAGCAAGGCACATAACGAAGCAACGTAACATAACGTAACGGTCAGATCTTTTGCGTCGCGACCCCCGGTCGCTCAAACATAACCTGACGTAAAGAACTAAAGTTCCAAAAAAATATTTTCAATGAAAAAATGTACTCGTTTATTTAGGCCCACAGTGTCCCCCAAATATCGTTTACATGCAATATCTAGCTTAATTTTTTTAAACGATAACTTTTGAGACACCTTGTATATGTTGATAATTAGCCATTGTAAAATAAAAACATT
>CAJUYI010006662.1:0-13359 GCA_910591695.1 Galerucella pusilla
AAAAACATAAAATGGTTTTCAAATAATCGGTTCGCATAAATTCATGGAAACGTACTTTCACAGAAACTTTTCAATTTATTACATTTAAAACTATATATTTGACATGCTTGTAAATTTCAATCTGTGACAGCCACTGAATTAAACCTTGAAATCTAAACTCTATCAGGTATACATAAGTTAATTGTTTTTTTTTCACCGTTTCAACCTTTATCAACCCTAAGTATCATTTTTATATAATAGAGTACACGCATATTTAATATTTTGCTTGGATATTAATTTATAATAGTAAATATGATGTCAAGAATTACTAATAATAGGAAATAAACCAGTTTCCATTGGAAATTACTCCCAAATTTTAAAATAAAACTCAAATTTCAATGCACTTTCCGACCACAACCCGAGGATTTCCGAACGCTACCGATGATACGTGTGATGTCATATCTCGTGTGTTTACTTTTACTTTCCTAGACATATAGGTACATAACCTCATACTATCTAAGAAAAAAAATTACTGGCATAGAAGTAGGTAGTTACATTAAAATGGTCTTCACAAACAAAAGTAATGCCCTTCTCTCAAGTGTATTTTTGCTTGCGCCACCTGGTAAAGTATAAATATTTTGTCTGGAGTTTTAATAGACGTTGATTTACACACTGGAACAATGCAATACTTGGAATACATAGTTTTTTTTCGGCTTTATCCATTTTTAAAGCTTTCAGAAACAAATTAGGTCGCAAGAACTCAGAGCGTGATACACGAATAAGAACGTAAACAAATGACGTCACATGGGGCAGCTATCTTTATGAAGTAAAGCGCGCGTTTTGGCGGACATTCAAATTTTATGATTTTTAAAGTCGTTTTAAAAGAAAAAGTTCATATTTAAAAAAAATAGGCATGCAAGGAGTTAGGAGACCTGATAAAGCGTCAATTCCCACCAATAGCAAAATTTATGCTTGTACCCTATTCTTAAAATATTTTTAATGTCCACTATCTTCAATTATTCGGAAAAAGCCTGATTCTACTTGTTTTTCACATGAAACTTGGTGAGAGCGGTTTCAGAATCCTACTTGTGTCATGGTACTCATGGGCTACAGGTCTACTAGATTCTTCATTTCCTGTTCTATCACTTCAATTTCAATGAATACCTTGGAAAAACTTGCGTGATTAATACACGTACTTCTTCGTGTTTAATTAATAGTGGGAGAGAGTAGGCTGGAAAATCTGGAGGCGTGAAAGCAATTTCATCAAAACAATGTAAGTAATTATAAGGCTGTCTTCTGGCTCTTATTAGATTCAATTAGTGCAAGATAAGAACACATTGCTACCCATCAAGCAAGCTTGTGTCACCGACAAAATTAATTGTTTAGCTACGACCTGAATATTACCATAAGTAATGAAAATAGTGAGGTTGATAATAAACCGTTTTGGGTTTGAGCAATCTGATAAATATCAACAGTAAACTGTGAAGTTCATTCGTTACTGCCACGAAGTGGTCTAGAAAGATATGGGAACAAATTAAATCAAGCCTAGGGGATCTTCTCCATATAAATGAAGGGAAGATTTAAATTTGAATAATATTATGAATCTTAGATCAACCTCAAATTAATTTTAAGTTGTCCTTTGTTCCTTTGTTCTTTCTGCTTTTATTTGTAAATAATCTAATAGATAGTTAGAGGTTAACTCTATAGCCAAACCAAAAAATTGTCACAATTTCAAGATTTTTCCTTATTCACGATAACATTTGAAAAAAAATCTGTTGCTGAAGGATTTATTTTCAAGCCAGCTTCATCCCCCAACACATACACACACACAATCACATTTATATCTTTTATAAGAATTATTGTAAATGGAGAAATATCATCAATACACTTTTTATACTCATTTATTCTAATTCTTTATGGTCTAGATGTTCCACCTAAATAAAATATCTTGAGCTTTGATTGATTGTCAGCTGGGGAAAATTGAAACAGCAACGAAACATTGAAAATTATTTTCCAAAAAACATATATCTTAATTCTCATTAAAAACAGACCAAATTAGATTCATATCATACCTAATTATTCGTTCCACTCTACCTGATGAATTACATTCACATTTAAAAAATATTTTTTCAAAAGTCAGAATAGAAGAAAAGATTTTTCATTCATTTTAACTGCATCAACTTGTTGCATCAAGAAAATACTCACTTTTCAAGCTGAATGGTATGAACTAACTTCTTTGATAAATGTTTTCAAGACACGCACCTTCGAAGTATTTATGTTCAAATTTTTTTATTCTAAAAAATACTTAAAGTATTTATTCACTAAGTTTATGAAGAACAGCGTTTAACTATATGCTCGCTTTTATAGCGACATGAAAACAGGGATGTTATTTATGTATATGAATCTCTCGACGAATCTCGGCATTGGGGATGAGACCGGGAAGAGAATGCCTTCGGCAAGCTGGATAAGGGAATACTGGAATCGAAAATTTCGGCGTGGAAGAGAATTTACAAATGTGGAGCACGCTTGCGCACCATATTTAAGTTTTGCAAGTGGTAATAGATAGTTGTTTTGGAGATTTTTCTTTTTCTATTGTTCGTTAAGCAACGTCTAATAGATTTTTGAGACTGGAAAGTTTTAGGTGAATGGTACGAACTATGGTAGTTAAGGCAACTTTTGAGGTAACGTGGGTCAGAAAGTTTCATATATTAGTTTTTGGAACATACCTTTTCATAATAAAATCTGCATATTTATATAAAATCAAAATTTTCTGGAAAAGGGAACTGGATGGAAACAATTTGTTTATGAAGACAGCTTGAAATCACGATGAATTCGAGTGAAGAAATTAGCTGCAAGTGGAAGAAAATGGAAAATATAATACAGTGGGTCTACTAACTAATAGTTGAAAGGTGTGAGGACGGCTGGACAATGTGTGAAAGAATATAATTTTTGAGGAATTAGACCAATTTGCAATACGCATATATACAGATGGCTCAAAATGAAATAAGGCTCGGGATGTGGAGTTCACTAAGCCTAAGGATTAAGTGGGGAATGGGAAACCATACCAGCGTGGTTCAAGCAGAACTGGCTGGTATCTCAATTGCCACAAAAGAACTAACCAGAAAAGGAATTCCTGGCAAAAACATAATCTGAACCGATAGTAGACAAGCCCTATTAGCCTTGAACAGACAACGTGTTATATCGGGGCTAGTACTAAAGTGCCACCAAGATTTAGCTAGCGCCTCGGCAGATATCAATATTATACTGAGGTGGGTTAAAGGGCACGGCAGGAGTGAAGGTAATCGCATTGCCGATTCTTTAGCCAGGAAATCGGCTGGACCAAACATTTTAGGACCCAATGACACCTACGGCCTAACAACTTCGACAATTGCGGAACTAGCCAAACGTTACACCCATGCTCAATCCCTTAAGAGATGGGATGGAATCAAAGGATGCAGACTTGCCAGGATCACTCCGCGACCCTGGGAAGCTAGCACCGATGACCAGGAAAAACCTACGTTTAACCGTAGGATTCCTGACTGGCCACTGTCAACTAAGGACACACCTCCATACTATGGGGCTAGTGAACACACCTCTATACTATGGGGCTAGTGGACATACCTCTATGCAGGATGTGTGAACAGGAAGTTGAAACTGTCAGGCATGTCTTATGCGAGTGTTCGGAGTTATCGTCAATAAGAGAGTGTGTGTTCGGTGAGTCTTGGCCTACACCTGCCGATATAAAGGAGATGTCTCCTAGTGACCTGTCCACCTTCCTGGGAGAGAATTCGTGGAGAATTCTTTAGAAAACAACCATCATCATTACCATGGTCGTTCAATTGCTACTATATATGGGACCCTATCTTCTCCACCTGTTTCCTTTTCTATTTTTATGTTTTTTCAGGTCTTCTATCTCCATCTCTTGTTATGTTTGGTTTTGTGGTCTTCCATTCGTTTGGCATTTTATTTCTCACCAAAATTTGTTGTATAAGTTTGGAAATTGTTTTCCTAAGTGATTCCCGACGAACTTCACTGCTATTTTGTCTTCTCCTGAGAATTTTCCGTTGAGAGTTCTGTTTATTCCTTCTTCTTCCGCTATTTCTTTCTCAGAGAGGCAGTTTCAAGTGATTCCGTTTTCTGGTGTCTTCAACATCATCTTAACGAAGCATTTCGCTATAATACTTTTCCCATATATTTATCATTTCCATTCTTTCATTTACTATTGAGCCATTTTTATTCCTCTTGTTAAATTGGAATATTTCGTTCGAGCTTTCATCTTTTTCAGAATTGTTATTAATTGGAGAGTAATGGGAAAAAAACATGGAATCCGGCTCTGATACTTTGCTTAAAAGGGATATTACCGACTACCTTGTTTGCATTGTGCACTAAAATTCATAAAACTGCACTTTTCGGTCGAAAAAAATATATACGTGCATCTCGAGCATTAGCGTTTTTTTCACTTCTCTAGTTAGAAGCAAAAAGGACCGCAAGTTTGTCCACTTGATTGAATTATCCATGCATACGAGTACAAAATTTAAAACACATGCGACGCCTCTTTCCGGTGTTAATTAGAAATTCGAAGGTATGAATATGCAAATAGCTTTGTGGAAACTCGTGAAAGAACGTGTAATACAAGCTTTTAAAGCTAAAAATACCACCACCATATCTTGCAAATGAAATTATTCAAATAGGAATATTCAAATGAAGAGATCAGAGGAAGAGAAATTTTCCGTATTTCAATACTAAAGTTAATGGTAAAGGTACAATACCTGCACTGTTTAGTATTACATTGAATTGTTTTGTTGTTACATCACAAAGGAGAATGTAACTTGCTTAAGACACCCCAAAAATATAGAACATGAATGTGGCTTGAAAGCAACTAAATGAGCTAAAGCGTGAAATCAAACACAATTCATTTAAGTATATTGTTGTCATGTGTGCAACAATTGAAGTGGATGATATAAGTTTTTCGTCCTTGGTACATGAATAATTATCAATTGTATCAGACCTGAAACTTAAAAACTAAAGTTTTCCAAATAATAATTGAAGAGAGTACAATACTGTCCTTTTCCCCATATAAATTATTAATATCAGAGTATGTAAGTGATTTGAAAAAATCAACTTATGACGCAATATTACCATTAGTTTTTTCATGTAAATAAGTGCGCGGTACATGAAGAATCAATAATTTAATTACTGAAACTGAAACTCACAAATGAAACCTTTTTCAAATATTAAATAATTTAGAGAGTACAATATACTGTCCCTCTCCCCATATAAATTATTGTTATCAAAGTAAGTAAGCAACCTATGATGCAGTATTAGTTTTTTTTATGTAAATAACTGCGCACAGACAGAATTAGGCAAGAGGATATTCTAAACTTTTTTAATGAATTTCACACAGTCGAACTCGAATTATAACATCACTCGAAGTATAGCTTCCATTAGAACACTTCGCGTTCCCAGGATATATATTCAAATGAAATGTTGAATATTCACATCAAAGTTACGAACAAATCATCACTCATATATACGAATTTATATAAATTAGAGGCAACTTAATTATTCAGAGTTAAAAGCTATATTAGAAAAACCAGGTTTATTTTGAGGGTCGTTGGGTAGTTTGAAAATAGAAAGTTATTTGGGAATTTTTTCTAATTATATATTATAGTTAGCGGTATAATTAGTTTTGTACAACATCTGAAAAGTAACAAGTAACAAGTAGTCAGAGGGCGCTACTAATCGACCAACCCATTCCAGAATCACAAACACTCTTCTTGAAATGAGATGTGACAGCATGTTGGCCACAATTGAGACTGCTAACCATACTGTAGCCAGCTAAACTGGGAGGGGTTGAAAGTATGCAGTCAGGAAGGAACACTAGTGTGGTACACAGATCTGAGCCACTGGAGCAAGACACTGGAACTGGAAATTCGAACGGGATATAGAGGATGAAAAATACTCACACTCTCTAATAGTCAGGCAGCACTAAAATATTAAGCTTGTTGCCAGATCAGAACTGGTCTGGACTGCTTACAAAAGCTATAAACCCTGGCTTACCCTGATATAGTAACTCTTAAGTGAGTACCGGCGCACAACAGTATTGTAGGAAACGAAGAAGCAGATGCTAGGGTCTGAAACTGCATTCACTAGACTTGAGCCAGTATTTGGGATAAAAAACAGCTGCACGGTGTAGAAGATCTCGGAGGATTCAAACGAAAGGTCAGTCGTACTGGAGACACGTGCCCAAACGGGAACACAGCAAGCTCCTGGTCAAAAACCGTCGGAGACGCTGGCATGGGAAAAATAAATCCTTAGCAGTGGCCAGATAAGAAGAGTGACAGGATTACCCACCGGTTACTAAACCCTAAGGAAGCACATTCATACAATAGGCATATATAGGAGGAAGCAGCCTCTAACATTATTTTTGATTGTGAAGCATTACCTCATTGAAAATATAGACTCCCGGATCTAAAGCTTCCAATGGAGGATTCATCCAAGAATGACCTAGTGAAAAGATTGTAGAGTCTAATAAGAGCCACTGGTCCCTTTACATAAACGTACAACCAAGAGCGAGGACTCTAGCCTCGTTGATTGGGAACCTGTTTACGGATTTTCGTTAAGATGATGGGAAACGGGGAATTGACAACTAATGTGGTGTTTTAGAGACCGGAAACAGAAACCAACTCGGCAAGGCATTCTTGTTGAAACAGTATATTTATTAGTCAACTGGTAAGTTTATAACTTTCTCAAAAAATTTCAACTCGATCACTGTCTTTCGCTCCCCATCGAACCATCTATCCTCCTTATTCAAGAACAACTGAATAAAGTATTCATTGAAGCTTTCCTGTGGGCATCAATTTATCATAAATTCAATTAAGCAATGCAAAATAGCTGTTAAAGGATTTCCAGGATCCTCCATATTGCATTCAGAATATTATAATATTGCCATTAATAATTTTTTAACAGTTATTTAATTAAAATTTCTCATATCGTCATTTTGGTATGAAGCAAAAGGCCATTAATATGATGCTACGATGAATATGAAATTAGAGCGGAATGCGAGATTTTCTGAGGTAGGAAGATTGCAAGTTTAAACGTTTTTCAGAAAGTTAATATACTTTACGTCTTATAAACCGCCTGCGGCTTTTAGCAAATTCGAAATAAAAGAAAAATTGAATAAGGTGATATATATATTTGAGTTCGGGAATTAAATTTTTTATGCGAATTTTAATAAGCAATATATTTTCTGGCAAAGAACAAGCTTCAAGTGAAATATACAAGAAAATTCATTAATAAATCTCTTATATATTTTTTATTTTACTTGGTCGTGGATTAATTATTATGGAAAGGTAGTTTCTTTCCCTCACTAAAAGGACAAAGGTAGATTTTGTCCCTGTTTGACAGTTAAACAAGGAAAGAGAAAATTACATTGGATATGAAGCCAATCATAGTAAGACCATTCCTCACTTTATCATCGCAAAAAATGGGACATTATTAAATTTCATTCTAACAAAAAACGGTTATTGATAACTAACGTACGTAAGGAACCTACTTTCGTCACTGCAATTGGAAAAGAGATTATATATGACACACTTTCCACAGAAAAAAAACATGTGAGAGCATAACCAATTGGCACAAGTCCGAAGAGCCCTTATGCTCCGACTACAGACAGATCAGATTCGATCTAGATACCCCTCCCAGGATTGTAGTAACCCATAGAAACCCCAGAGAGAAAAGCTGGGATAAATATCTTTAGTCACTCAATAAAATAGAGGATGACAAAAGCTTTTCAAGGTCAGTAAACCTATTAAGCAAGGCATTAAGCATTCAGAAACCATCAGGAAAGCACGTAGGTTTTTTAATAAAGCAAGCAGGACAAGAAAGAGATTAAAAATGGCAAAAAGGCAACCGTGGAAAAAATTATGTATAGAGGTTTTAGATACTCACACATGTTATAGAACCCACAAGATGCTGACAAATGATACTGTGAATAAAGTGAATAAAAAAGTATACAACAATATACAACAACAAAATTTTTAATAAGAAATGTAGTTAACATTATTTGTCATATTTTCAATTCCACAGACAGGTTATCCAAATGAACTATTCCATAATTTATTTGGTATTATGCACTTTCATTAAACCTAAAAAGTTATTCCTATTACTCACAAATCAACGTTGATGACATTAGGGTCACATATATCGCTGTCTACTACTCTGATTACGGCCTAATGGTCACTTCATTTCAATGTACATCCACCATATTTATACATATAATTCAATTAAATGTGTTTCAGCTTTTTAAAATCAAGGGATAATTTTTGTCGCGTTTGAAGCTGTCTAAAATAAATCATAATTTTTGCTAAACCAGTAAACACAATAAATGAATGATGTCGCAAAAAATAGCAGCACAAATTTTGTATTTTTCATGTTACGTATGAGTCTGGAGATAAAACAGCAAATGTGACTTATAGTTATTTAATATGGTCTCAGGTCAACTGCAGAATTAAATTGACCGCAATAATAAGAAAATAAATATATTGGTGACATATTGTATTAGGTTTTTCAAAGAATGTATAAGATCTTTAACCCCTAACCAAGGCACAACATTGGTTTTTACATATAATAACCTCAAATTGAACACTTATCAATTTAGAGTACATGGGCAATACGAATTTCATGTTAAGATTAGACGATTCTAGAACACCTGACTTTGACAGGTCATCCATATTGTTCTGGAGGACTACCGATCAAATGGAGTTGAAGCTTTGTGTTCTGTCATGTCCTGTTAGTCAAATGTTGGTCAGACATACTTTGTAGAACAATGTCAATGTAATATATTGTATTTAAATAATAAAAACAGAACATGACGCAATCAGTTGACTGTCTCTGGGTTGAATAGCATAATAATTGAAATGTAAGACGAAAAAAAAAACAATGACTCAAACGCAACAGAACCAGTTACAAAAAAAGATCAATTAAATTGTCATCTTTGGTTTCCGTATTCCACACTTAAGAGCACCTCAAACCCATGGCAGTCTAGATAATTTTAATAACTTATAGTTCAACCCCCATCTGCTGCCAACCAGTTAATAATAAAAATATGCCTTTCGGAATAATATGTCCCACCTGTCAGTGACATTGACATTTCTCAACCTCACAAGCGAATCACCAACTGTCAATTGAATATCATTGAAACTTCAAGTGTATCCAATGCTTATTATTGGCTGGTATTTTTCGCCACAGATGTTTGGTACAAAACAAATGGAACACCAACGCCCTCTTATTTGTAAGCATGGAGTTCGTGCTTCTGATAAAGTCTCTATGATTCTTACTGTATGCCACTGCAAATGGTAGTTACCATCTATGGTCACCATTTTATTTTAATAATATCAACTAACGCTTATAAATTTTCCAAAATATGTCAAGTGGCAAGCTCAATTTGTCAAGATGTACTAAATACAAGTCACTCCACTTTCCTGCTGCTAGGCGTATTGTTTTTTGCACGTAAAATTTTTAAAATTAATTATAATATTATGAAAAAACTCTTTTCAACCCAAAATCATCCACTTTAAATCTAGCTCCAACAATTAAACACACAAACCATCGGTTGTATAGAACAATATGCCCGAGTTAATTGGAGAGTTCAACTCATCAATAATTAAATAGAATCTTCCAATTAAAAAGTTGTAAGGTAGGATTTTATCACCAATTTTCTAATAAGAAGTGCCTCGGATCGAGCATGTTTCGGAATTGATAATATAAAACTTACTTTGTATTCAGAACGAGAGGATATTTCAATGGACTCTGAATGAGAAAACACTACGATTGTCCTGGTGATAAAATCGTTTTCGTGGTAGAATCGGAGAATGATATTTCATAGTTGATATTATATTTAAGAAAACTGGAAAATATAAAGATACAATGGGTTGATTCAGTCGCGTTCATCCCAACGTAGCGCTACTGAAGCTGAACGTTTGTTTTGTCAACTGACCAGTCGTTAGCGCTGTGGTAGCAGTAGCTAGCTTTTTTATCAGTATTGAAATACGCTACTTTACTGATCAATGATGCACTTATGCCAAATATTATGTTAATAAATATATAAAATAACAACAGATTTTGGTTATTTTAGACATATGTTTTTTAAAAATGAATTAACACAGAAGGAACTATTAAATTGACTATATAAGGTTAGAAGCAAGTTAAATGTAGGTTATGTTTGTGGTGAGTGGGCCTATTCAACCCTCCCTCTATTGCAATTTGCAAAAAACCCATCACACCTATACACATATCTCTTTCTTTACTCTTTACTGATCTGATTAGCCAATTTGGTGAATGATATTTCGATATTTTAAGTCTAGAGGCGTCAGAATTCTGTTCTGCTACTCTATAATCTTCCATACAACAAAGGCGACACGTCCGATCTACCATTTGAATGATTGATTCCATTCCATCAGGCAAAGACTTAGAGTCTTTAGCCTTTAGGCTTTTTATTCTCTTGGTTGTGCCTTGGTTGTGTGAAGAGACCAGTAGCCCTTATCAGACTCAACAGTCTTTTCACTTTCGCCTTCTTGGAGAAATCCTTCATTGGATATAATACCATTTAAGGAGCCTTCACTACCAATATAGTCTGCCTTTCCCATGGCATCCGTACAGACTGACCAGTGATCCAGACCAGAAACAATTTTCTGACTTTTACTTTGGCAGTTTGATACTATCTTTGATATTACTCAGGAATATTTTTAATTGTCTCATTACTGGAAGAACTCTCTCCAAACATACAGTATATGGTTCCGGACCTATAAAATCTCCTTTAAAATCTTCTTTAGCTAACTGGTCCATCATTTTATCACCTGCAGTCCCCCCATGTGCCGTCACCCATATTAAAGACATTTTGTTGTTCCTCGTCAAGCAGTTGACAGTTTTTGTCCAGTATATTTTTTTTTTAAATGCAGGCATAGAAACTATCTGAAAAGTATTCTAATTTGTTTAAATGGGATCATACGGTTTCCTTTTGATAAAATCTTATTTTAACTTCAAATTCAGGATCATTCTATAAAAGTTGCTATCTAGTTCTAGTTCTTATTTTAGCTTAGTGAAACTAATACAAAAGCAAAACTAGCATAATTTCAAGAGATAAAATCTCAATAGAGTAAGTTCTTCAGGTGAAAGCTATACACGGTTATCTGGTCTTACGGGAATATAGAATCAAAGTTTAGTAGCTGTTTATTCAAATTACTATATTATAGACAATGTAGTTCTATTAGCTGAAACAGCGAAAATATTTTGGAACGAGTACAATGAGTTACAGAAACGTTAGGATAGAAATTGATTGATTTGAAGAGTTTTTACTTAAAATAATAATAATTAATAATATTTATTCACATTGGCATAGTACAAATTCAAAGTAAAAAAATATAAGTTCAGCTGTGAATAGATAAATACTCGATAAGTGTAAAACACTTGTTTCGAGAAGCAATTAAGGTGGCACAAGCATATCTATTTAAATAGCCATTTTTAAACCGACTGTCACAATTGCCCCATTATCACATATACCCCACTTCACCTTAAATTAAATTAAATAATCTTCCTATAACAAATTATTATTTAAGACTTACATCACTAATCGACCTATCTAAATATAAATTGCACTACACTTTCTCATCCAAAAAGACACATAAACATTCAAAAATATACACTTACATACATAGAATTCGGAGTTCGAACAACGATAAATACAGATGAGCCCGTTTCGATGTCAAACAAACAAATATCAAAATATAAACACAAGTACAATTCGACATAAGAAATTTCGAGACACCAAGCCAACGATATAGCAAAGATACGTAATTTTTTCATCTAATTCCGCTATCAAATGTGACACTTTACGTCACTCCTTGACGTTAGGTAACGTCACATTTTTCATAACCTTCATATATCAGTTATGAAAAGTAGTAATGTAAAAAAATTACGTAACTGTTTAAGTTTCAACATAGAGAGGAGTTTCAAAGAATACTTTATTAATTAGGTACTGTCAAAACGGACAATTATTTCATTATTTAAACTGACAATTACCCCATTATTTTAATTCAATAGTATTTTAAGATTTATTAACATTGAAAACAACAATATTAAGGACACAGTTATTTAAAGTAAGTCAATTTTCTGGGTGAATACTTCATAGTAACAATACTTCTAACACCATTTGAATCCACTTTAATATTATCATTGTTATCGAAGATTTTATCAAATATTTTGAAAGCGCGGAATTAGATAAAACGTTGTACGTAAACACGTTATGAAGAGAGCGACATATCGCTCTTTTCATAACTAGTTACGTAAATAACTATTGCATGATCTAGAGTTCCCATAATATATCTAATAGAACATTCGCTGAAGTTCAGTTCTCTTACTCCGGAGTATGTGCTTTTTCAGTTCTTTTTTAAAGTGGTTAATGTTTTTTATTGATTTTATTGTTGCAGAAATATTATACAGTTTGGGAGCAGAATAAGAGTATGATCTCTGAGCAGCGACCCTAACCATATAATATATGTACTGTTATTTCTAATTCCATTCCAGTTACCGACCTGGTGACTGGACACTGTACCCTGAGGAAGCATCTGCACATTATGGGTAAAGTCAGTGAACCTATTTGCAGAAAAGGTGAACTCCACAATGAAACACCTACTCACAGGAGTAGAAATAACACAACCATCACAACTACTGAAGACTCCTCCAGATAAACTGGTGGCCTATATAGAAGACAAGCTTCTGTAATGGAAGTAGGTAGATAACATGGGTAATGGTATAAAGATTTAGTTCAAGCGCCTGGGCTGTAAAGCCCAACCCAAACGTATGAATGAATGAATACACTGAGAACTGGAAGATCTATTGTGCCCTTCTAATTTCATAGGCTGTTAGTTTTTTTTTATCACTGATAATACATTTTACTGAAAAATTCAAACGTTTCAAAAAGACATAAAATGATAAAACAGATTAGATAGAAATGTGGAGCAGCTTGTAGTCCAATCAATGGAGTAAGAATTTTCATTATATTGTAAAATGCTAGGATCAGCCTAAAACTTTTCGCAAATTGTTAAGAAAGCTGTTGATTGCTCGATAATTCAAGTTTGGTCATATGTTAAAAGGTTCTGATGGGTTCAAAATTGTCGTATTTATATCTATACAGTTTTTTTCGTGTTTCAAGGAATCATATTTTGTATTCACTTGTGAAATTGTCGATTTAGTTCACTCGCACACTCAGTTACGTACGGCAAATGCATATGCATAATGCAATATTAAGCTCACTTTAAATGGAAATACATGTTACTATATCGCTGCTTTCCAGCTATATTGGCACAACTCAAAATTTACGTT
>CAJUYI010006663.1:0-13356 GCA_910591695.1 Galerucella pusilla
TGATTATTTTTAAATGATTTATTTTGGGTATGTTCATACCATAACAACATTCCCAAAATTTGTTTTCTAGATTTATTTTATTTATAAAAGAAATGAGAAAACCAAATTTTAATTCTTCCTCTATAATTTATTCTCTATTATACCTAGCATTTCATTCCAATCAATTTTTTATCAAGTATTAATGAAATTTTAATAAATTTGTCAGTCATGTCCTTTTTGTTTCATGTACAAAATCTATATAATTGATTAATATGGAAGATTCCTCTTATTCTCTCACTAATGGGGTCTTTCAAAATGTAACTGTTGATTCCTTCCTCATTACTGATAACATAAGGGCCTTCAAATGGCAAAAATACCAATGTGTGCTCGAAGTGAGTAGACGTATTGTTTAGGTGCTGCGCTTTAAATTCATAAATTTGTGAGAAAACGTGCGAAAATAAATACTACCTTTTGAGAGTGAAAAGAGTTAGTGTGGGGATACCGACTGAAATAAAAATCATTTTTGTAAGTAGACTATAACTTTGTATAAACTGCAAATTGTTTTTAATAATGGAAAACGTTAGAACTCGAAAGACTTCTGCGAAAGGAGAAGACGAACTGCACATATTAGTAAAATCACTAGTTACAACGTTATGTACGTCAGATGATTTTATTGAAAAAATAGCCAAAACTATAACAGATGAAATTAGTAAAAAACTAAAAGATGATATTCACAAGTTGAAGGAAGAGAATGTATGGATTAACAAAAAACTGGAAGAACAAGACCAAGTTATACAAAGTCTAGTTAGGAAACAAGAACAACATGAGGAAGTCAACAGAAGTCGCAATATTTTATTTTATGGGTTGAAGGAGAATGGGGGGGAAAATTGCAAGGAATTAATGATCAATTTGTTTGCCAGTACAATGAATTTAAAAATCGATGAAAATGCAATTGAGTCGTCATTTAGAATAGGGAAGAAATTAGAAAGAAAGCAGAGACCAATATTAGTTAGGTTTTCATCAGTACATTTTAAGCAAGTTATTTATAATGCTAAAAAGTTATAAAAACCAACTAAGATTGTTGCCAGAGAGGACCTAACATCTAACAAATTAAACATTTTAAAAGCAGCGTTAACCAAAATTGAAAAAAAAGGAAGGGTGTGGACAAATTATGGTAAAATTTTCCTGAAGTATAATAATGCTGATGAAGTATTGAAGATTGTTACGATGGAAGATGTTAATAGATTAGTGTAACAAGCTTAGTGTTTGAAAAACAATCTTTACTACTTAAATACTTTCTTTGAGTTTTCTTTTGTCCTTTATGTTTTAGTAACATTTTGAAGTTATCTAATTTAGCATGTTAAAAGTTAACTAAAAATATCAGATTATAATTTCGCAGCACCTGCAAGTTGAGTGCAATTGATACACAATTTAGTGTATCGTTTTTGTTATAGATAAATACATTTTATTTTTGTAAATCACTGCATTGCTTTGGTTACTAGGTAATTAAATCTAAATTAATGTAAAATATAAAAATGCCTTTTTTGAAGGTTGGTTTTGCTAATGCTAGATCTTTAGTACCGTCTATGCGAGATTTAAAACTAATTATACTACGAAATGAATTTGACATATTTTTAGTATGCGAATCCTGGTTAAAAAAATCTATTAATGACTCAGTTTTAAATATTAGCAACTATCGCCTCTTTAGAGCTGATAGAAATTGCAACGGTAAAGGGTTATGTATTTATGTTAAAAGTAAAATACGAAGCGAGATAATTATCACTAGACAGGATTACATTTGGGAACAACTTTGGATTAAAGTAATTTTACATAAAAAATCTTTTGCGGTAGGTGTTATTTATAAACCCCATGAACAGAATACAGATACTTTTTTAGATGAATTTGAAGATAGTCTTATTTCTTTCTGTTCCACAGATCTTGATATTATCTGTATGGGTGATTTTAATTTGGATCTATTGGACTACGACAATATAAATGTAAAAAAATTTAATTCCATTTTGGAGTCACTTACTTTGCAACAAATAATTGAAGAACCTACCAGAATTACCACAACAACGGCAACTCTTTTGGATTATGTGATAGTTCCCGAAGGTACTGATTGCAATAAGGGTGTTTTGGAAAAAATAATATCAGACCACTCGATGGTATTTTGCAATTTGAAAATAAATAAAAAAGTGAATCCAAAATTTGTTACTTATAGAAATTTTAAATATTTTGATGAGACAAATTTCCTACGCGATCTCTTCAACACTTCATTTTTTAGAATCTTTGATCAGGAAACAATAGATGCCAAAACTTCGTATTTAGTTAACTGCCTGAATAACTTGTTTGATAGACACGTGCCTATTGTCACTTCAAGGGTTACAAAGCCGAAAGCGCCCTGGCTAACGTTTCCTATAAAAATTATGATGGCTGAAAGAAACAAAGCCCTAAGTAAATACAGGCGAACTAAATCTCAGGCTGATTTCCAAACTTATAAAAATCTACGCAATTTTACATTTCAATCTATTAAAAGAGAAAAAAGAGCCTACTTTATACATCAATTTAATAATAATACCCCAAGGGAAATGTGGGGAATTCTAAGACGTAATAAATTTTTGCCTGATACAAAATTCGACATACCAGATAATTTACGCAACCTTACTGAAATAAATAATTTTTTTATTGAATCCGTTCCACAAACAAAACCCTCTGAAGATATTGAAAATTTCTATAAATTAAATAAACTTATTGATTCTAATTTTGATTTTTATGAAGTTAATGACTTATTTGTTTATAAAACAATTTGTGACATCAAAACTAATGCTGTAGGATGTGACGGGTTAAACATTAATTTAATTAAATTGTGCTGTCCACATATAGTCCCTTATATTACTCATATAATAAATTTTTGCCTCACTGAATGTGTCATTCCGGATATGTGGAAGAAAGCGGTAGTGAAGGTTTTACCGAAGAAGTCTGACCCAACTGAACTCAAGGATTTACGCCCGATAAGTATTTTACCTAGTTTATCGAAAATTTTAGAAAGAGCTATGGAAACCCAAATAAAAGACTATTTGCAAGAACACTCACTACTCCCATCAGTTCAATCAGGCTTCCGTCAAGGTTTCAGTTGTGCTACTGCTTTGCTCCACATTACAGATGATATTTTAAAAGCTCTAGATCAAGGTCAAAGCACTGTATTGGTAATGCTAGATTTCAGTCGAGCATTCGATACTATAAATTATGATCTAATGCTATATATGTTAAAATATATGGGATTTTCTAAGTACGCTTGCTTTTTATTAGAAAACTATCTTAAATTTAGACAGCAGCAAGTTTGTTTAGACGGAGTTTATTCAAATTTTCTTTCACTAAGGTCAGGTGTTCCACAAGGTTCTATACTTGGACCACTATTATTTAGTATGTATACTTCTCAGTTATTGAACCAAATCTTAAACTGTAATGTTCACTTCTACGCTGATGATACTCAGTTATATTATAGTTTTAGACCTCATGAAGTGGACACTGCCTGTGTAGTTATTAATGATGACTTAAAAAAGTTTATCGATTGTGCAACTGAACATTGTTTATTTATTAATCCAACAAAATCTAAAGTTATGATATTTGGGAACAAAACTCAAAGACAATATTTGTTGAACTCCATAAATATTTCTATTAATAATGAAAAATTAGAGATAGTAAATGAAGCAAAAAACTTAGGGGTAATTTTCGATTCTGAACTAAGATTTGAGAGACATATAAATAAGTTATTACAACGTGCTTATTGTAATATTAAGATGATTTATGGAAATAGACATTTATTTCCTATTCACATAAAAAAACAGCTTTGTGATACCTAGGTTCTCTCTTTATTTAATTATGCGGATGTGTTATATGGTCCCAATCTAACAATTACGTACAAAAAGAAAATTCAAAAGGTTCAAAATTCTTGTCTTCGTATGATTTTTGGTATAAGAAGACGGAAAAAGATTTCGCATAAATTAAAAGTAATACATTGGTTAAATATGGATAATAGAAGAAAACATCACTTTCTTACTTTATGTCATACGTTAATTGTGAATAAAAAGCCCTCTTACCTCCATCGCAAAATTACGTATCGTTCTGATGTCCATAATGTAAATATAAGAAATAGGGGATTATTGACTATACCCTATTTCAAGACTGAACTATTCAGGCGTTCCTTTAGTTACTTGATCTGTGACTTGTACAATAAAGTTGTCCCTCAGTTTAAAAAATTTAGTATTTCGAAATTTAAATCAGTTCTTAAAAGACACATTTTGGAAAGTCAAAACTAACTAAAGAGTTTTAGGATTTTTGTCATGGTTATTGTTTATTTCTCTAAATATTTACATTCTCCTTACATACATATATACATTTTTTATTTCATTTTTGCAAGTAAATTTTATGATTGAAATTTTTGATTTGGATTCTTATATTAAGGCATAAAATTAATTTATATCTAGCATTAGACACGACCCCTTAATACAAAGGACATTATAATTACCTATTATTCTACAAAATTATCTATAATAATTATATAAATACATGTTCCTAATCGGGTTAAGTGGAAGAATATTTTTGTTGTGTCTAGTACACAACAAAAATAAACTTCGCCCGTTATTTTTAATTACTGTCATTTGTATTAATAATTTTTGGAAATAAAAGACGTTTATTATTATTATTATTATTATTAATTGCAGCTTTGCACATTTGTTGTCTCTTCTATTTGGTACCATTAACGCTTTTAAAATAACTAGATCTCCTTTCTTAAATGTTACTCTTCTTTTTATTTCTTTTGATTTTCTTTTAACAAATTTTTCTCCAGCTCTTTTTAATTTCAAATTCACCTTTTCGACTAACTCATCATATTTTTTTATGTTTTCAGGTATCCATGGTCTATTTGGCAAAATCTGTTTCATTAAAACAATAGGAGAAATTTCAGTTACTGTATTTGGTATTCCATTTAAATATTCTTCAATGCTTGGAAGATGTTGTTCCCATTGTTCATGATGATTATGTGTTAAGATTCGAAGATATTTTATCACTTCTCGTATGTATCTCTCTGATGGATTTGAACAAGGATGCCTTACACTGGTATATATGGGATTAATATTAGATTTTCTTAACCAAGTTTGGATTCTTTTATTATTAAGGTAAGTTGCATTATCCATTATACAGTTTTCTGGTATACCAATCTCTAAGAAATAATTTGTTAAACATTGTTGCACAACCTTTGTGTTTGTTCTTTTTGTTGGGTATAATTTTATATACTTTGTAAAATTATCTAATACTATTAAAATATGTACATTTCCATTAATTTCACTCGGAATTAAATTTGACATGAAATCAATTGCTAATATTTTCAAAGGTTTTGTTACTTTTATAGATTTTGGTATATTTTGATTTTGTATGTTCTTTTCTTTTGTCATTTGGCAAATTTTACAACTTTTTATTATATTTTTTATGATGGATAAATCTCCTTTTGCTATATAGTTTTCTCGAAAAGTTAGCCAAGTTTTCCTGCTTCCAATATGTCCATAATTTATATGCAATTCCCTTAAAATCTCTTCTGCCAATTCTTTTGTAATTAAATATAATTCTATGTCGTTCACAATTTTGTAAAATAAATGATTTTCATATAATGCTCTTGATTTTTCTTTTTGGGTCAGTTTTGTTTGGTCTTCTAAAATTCTTTTTGTCGAAAATAATCCTTCTATTTCTTTTAAAATATTTACCCCTATTTTAATTTGTCTTCCAGTATCTTTTGATTTTTCTTCCATTCTGGTAATGGCATCTGGTACCACATTTAACTTTCCAGGAATATATTATTGTGAAATCATATTCCTGTAGTAACAATGCCCAACGATGGATTCTATTATTACCATATTTATTATTCAATATAGATGTCAAAGCTTGATTATCACTTTCTATGGTAAAATGATTCCCAAGTAAATAAAATCGTAATTTCTTTATGGCAAATATGATGCTGGAAAGTTCAAGTTCACTCACACTATAGTTCCTTTCACTTTTCTTTGTTGTTCTAGAAACAAAACAAATAGGAACTTCCCCTTCTTCCTGTTCTTGTATCAATACTCCAGCCAGTCTATTGATAGATGCATCAGTTCTTAATACAAATGGAATATCATACCTGGGATGATAAATCTTTAGGTTTTCTGCAAATTGTTCCCTAATTTCTCGAAAAGCATTTTCTCTTTGTTCCGTCCATTGCCATTTTACATTTTTCTTCAGCAGCTCTATCAATGGTATTTCTTTATTGCTTAAATCAGGAATCATTCTCTTATAATAATTAAGCATTCCTAAGAAACCTCTTAAAGTCTTCAAATGTTTAGGTCTGGCATATTCTTGAATTATCTGTATTCTTTGAGGATCTAATTGTATAACATTTTGGTTTATTTTGTATCCCAAATATAGGGTAAAAGGGGGAGTGATTGGCCCTAGGTTGTACTAAGAATATATATGTACTAATATCCATTTTCACAATTATAAGTAGTACAATAAATGCAAATAATTTTGAAACTATTGCCTTCCTTCTGAGCGATATTCATACTTTGTAGGAAATGATAAATTATATTTTTTTACTTTTTTCATGAACTATTACGAGAACGGCAGTGATTGTCCTTAAATGGCAAATATTGGCCACCAATGAGGCAGATATTGGCCCTACCATAGATCAGGGATAGTAATTGAAAGGCATTGTGTTAAGTACATTGAATTTATTATTTTAATACCTGGGTCATTTTTTTTAAACATGGTAAACATTGAAAAATGTCTGAATTTGATTTGTGAATATTATGTTTTTTCATACATACAATATGGTACAAACGAACACAAGTGGAGCATTTTATACCAAAATTTGTTGGTGTTACGTTATTTGTACATGAGTAGCATAAACCACATTCCATTTTATTGTTTTTGCACAAGTTAAGTCCTATATTAGACAATAGATCTTCTAATAATTTTCCTTCTTTTTCTCGACTTTTTGGAGCTTCCAAAATATATTCGGACACAATGTTAATATTTTCTGTTTTAAATAAATTTCTAACTACCCTAGTAGTATCATACTGAACAGCTTTGTTTTCATTTATTTCCAGTAAACGTTGACTTTTCGTATTCTCGTGCTGTTCTCTATATTCATGCATATTTTGTCCCTCCAAATTTTCCTTGTTTGTAGTCTTTTTGTTGATCGGTCGTTTCCTCTGCACTGGTTTTATATTTTTTTGTTTTTCTAGCTTCTTCCTTTTTTTCTCTAATTCTTGTTGAGCTTTTTCTTCTTGTTTTTGTTTTCTTTTCTCTATCCTTTCCTTTTTTTCTATATCTTTCCTAATTTTTAAGTCTTCGTCTGCCTTTTTCTGCTCTCTCCATACACTCCCAGTTATAACATAAGATGATCTCTTGCTATTTCGTTTTCCCTTTCTTTGTGGTGTTTGGGGTACAGTTAGGTGGTCATGAATAGTAGGTTCTTCTACACTGACGTGTCGTTCTTCGTTATCTAGTGTAACTTCTTCAATGATAATATTTTGATTGTTGTCAAAGTTGCTGAATACTATTGGTAAATTATTTATATCGAACTGAATATCACTATCCGCTGTTAAAACTTGGAGATCAGTAACTGTATTTCCTAACAACAGAATATCATCGGAGCTCTTTTCCTGTGAATCAATAATTTTATTTCCTGAAAACAGATTACCATCATTGATTTTTTCTTGGGGATCAGTAACTGTATTTCCTAACAACAGATTATTATCGGTGCTCTCTTCCTGTGAATCAATAATTTTATTTTCTAAAAACAGATGACCATCATTGATTATTTCTTGGGGATCAATCATTGCATTTTCTAAGAAGAGATTACCATCGTTGTTTTTTTTCTCCATATTATCAACGTAATCCTTATTAATCTGTTCTCTGCTTTCGACTACCTCGTTTTCTCTAGCCACCCTATCTTTATTGAATTCCTTCCAAAATTCTTTCACAAGATTATCGTTCAAAACTTCTGCAACAATACTCTTGAATACTTTGTATGTGATATTAGCGGTATCTACTGGTTCAACTATATCATCTGTCGGCTCTATTGCTATAGCGTTAACAACTTGGCCTCCTAAACACTTCGAAAAATCTATCGAATCTGGATTGTAAGGGTACAATCCAGTAGCTTTGAACCCATTTTGAATAGTTCTACTTTTGGCGTAATCCTTAATCACAGAGTTTAATATGGGTGCAAATTTATCTTTTTTCAATGATCCTGAGAGATTTTCTCTTCTCCAAGCCAGCACACTCTTTTTCCAGCCAGTTTTGATAGGCTTAAATGCAGCAACATCAGCAGGTTGAAGTATGCGTGTGGCGTTAGGATATAGACAGATTAATATGATGTCCAAGCTCTTGCATATGTTACTGATCTCATATGTGATATGGGTACTGTGCCCATCTATGAATAAAATAACCGGGAATTTAATATTTTTTTGCAGCAAATAAGGATGTGAAACGTTTGTGACATAATCATTGAAAATTTCTGTTTTCATCCAACCACTATCTGATGTTGCTACACCCCACTCTTTTGGAACAGATTCATAAACCTCTGATTTCAGTCTTTTGCCAGGAAATATAATCAAAGGCGGAGTAACCACTCCATTGGCAGAAAAAGTAAATAATACCGTGATATTTTGCTTGGATGAGGCGTGCTCAACCTCATACACATTTTTAGCACCTTTTGGAGCTAAGACTGTACATGTTTTGGGACACAAATTAAAACAGGTCTCGTCTGCGTTGAATATCCTTGTTGGGTCGTTCAGAATGTGGTTATATTCCTTTGACTCAAGGTATGAATAAATGTCCACAAACCACTTCCTAATATCTTTTTCTGCAACAGCTGAACTGGCTGATGTGACAGCTTCAGAAGTTCGTTCAGAAAGGTTCGGATGACGCCTTAAGAATGACTTGTACCAGTCTTCACCTGGACAATTGTTTTTGAATGGGGTTTTTCTGGGTGCTTTGTCAAGAAAAGATTTAACTGATAACTGTATATCTTCTTTCCGTTTTGGAAACCCTTTTTTGGAACACTCTAAGACCCAGTTTACTATAGCAGTTTCCTCTTCATTTGTTAGGTAGGGATTTGGCCCTAAGCTGGTTTTTTTAAACTTAGAACTTCGCCGAAACTGTAGCGTAGCTCGTGGCACTTTATATTTCTTAGAAACTTCTCGGAGAGCCACTCCAGAAGCTATTTCCTGCAAAGCATTTTGTATATCCTGTTCGGAATACTTTTTAGAATAAATATTTCCCTCCGTTACTTTGGGCATTATGGAACTAATCTGGAATAAAGCAAAATCGTTAGTGATTGGCCTATAGCTGTGGTGGTGATTGGCCGGCGGCCAACGATTGAATTTATTCATCTAATGCATTTGCCATGGGTTCTACAAAGAACTAGGCAAAATGCAATGAAGGAATGAAAACAAATATGACAATTTCAGGTATTTGTCTGTTTGGTAGTTATTGGTCCTCAGGGCCAATCAATACTATTTTGCTCATCATTTACAGTAGTGATTGGCCCTCCCTTAGTTAATTATTTTTCAAGTTTAAAGTACTGAAACATTTGTATTTAAGTTAATAATGATCTCCCTTTTGACAATAAATAACTGAACCAACAGCTGTACATATATATAAACGATTATACTTACATTTTGTACTACTGTCTTCTTAGCTTTTTTCTAACAAAAACACTCTTTCAGCAGAAGGACGGGTAAGCGCTATGATAAACTGCCACCATTTTGTTCTACTGTTGCCAAATTTCAAATGAATTTCGATGGTCGTTGGAAGGAAGTTGTCACTTCTCCGTTATTTCAGAATTAATGCGTTTAACTGGATGTGCGTCTTAATATAACTGTATTACTCTGAAATGGCCAATAGTTCCCTATGGGCCAATCCGTCCCCCTTTTACCCTATTATCTCATTTTTGTAAAATTCACATTTTTCTTTATTTAATTTAAGGCCTGCAGAATCAAGATCTTTCAAAATGGTTTCAAGATGAAAATGATGTTCTTCTATATTTTTGGAAAAAATCAAAATATCATCCACATAATGAAGAACAAATGATTCATGTTTATTTAATATTTTATTTAGTGCCCTTACTAATGAACTACATGCACTTTGTACACCAAATGGCACAACACAAAATCTATAGATTTCTCCGTCTATGGAAAAAGCTGTAAAATCCCGACTATCCTCATGTAAAGGAATTAGCCAAAAACTATGTTTCAAGTCTAGTCTTGAAAATATAGATGTTCTTGTTATACGTCCCAAAATAGATTCAACTGACATAGGTGCTTCATATTGAGGTTTTGAAAATTTATTTATATTTCTTGCATATAAGCAAAGTCTTAATTCTCCATTCTTTTTTACTATCACAACAATAGGACTAATGTATTGTGAGTTGCTTCTTTCTATTATTTTATTTTTCAATAGTTCTTTTATGCATTTTCTCACTTGATCTTTATACTTGTATGGAATAGGATAAGTTTTGGCTTTGAAATTCTTAATATCTTCATTCACTTCTATTTTATGTACATAATCTTTCGCAATTCTATTTTCCTTTGAAAATAAATTATCATATTTATTCATTAACATTTTTATTACTTCTTTTCTGTCCTCTGGACAATCCATTATAACTCCATCTTCCCCTTCTTCTTCATCATCATAATTTTTGTTCATTTCTTCCTTGTACATATTACTTACTACTTTACCTTCCTCTTTCAAAGCTATTATTTCAAAGTTAATCCATGTTCCATCCAATTTTAATTTTCTTTCTTCAATATCTATTATGGCGTTATGTTTTTCTAGCTCATCATATCCTATTATTACTTCAGTTTCAATATTTGGAGCAATTAATACTTGTAAATTAAATTCTTTTCCCTTAATATTTGCGCTTATATTTATTAATCTATTAATTTCACATATTTTCTTTGAGTTAGCACCTATTAAATTTATTTTTGGGATTTTAATAATTTTATTTGTAGGAATATTTAATTTTTCAACAAAATTTTGATTAATTATTGATGCTTCCGATCCAGTATCAATTAGTAATTTAGCTTCTAAATTGTTAATTAACCCATTTATTATAATTGAACTATTATTCCCATCTGTGTCTATATTTTCATTTATTTTTATAAATTCATTTGGATTTTCATATTTACAGATATATAGATTTTGTTTATTTGATGTGTGCATATTTAAAAATTTTCATTGCCATTTATTTGTTCAGTTGTCTGTCTCGTATTTTCCCTATGTATTTGTGCTGTATGTAATCTTGATCTTGTCTCGTTTAAATTTGTTATATCATCCTCTCTGTTTTCTGATCTGCTTCTTCTGTCTTGATTAATTCTTTGATAATTTACTCTTCTTGTTTCTTGATCTCCATTTCCTCTTTGCATATTTGAATCAGAATTTCTTCTCTCCGGTCCTATATACTATCTATTGTTCCTGTCATTGTAATTATTTTGTCTGTATGAATCATTATTGTTTCTATTATTAGTATTAGTATTGTAGTTTCTGTTATTGTAATTATTGCTATTGTAATTATTGCTATTGTAATTATTGTTATTATTATTTTGTGCATTATTATTAAATCTATTATTTGTCCAATTGTTATTTTGATTGTTGTTTCTCTGATTATTCTCATTGTTTATATAATTTGTTCGTCTATTTTGTTGTGAATTTTCTTGTCTTATTAAATTTCTTTCTACTCTTTGTAGATACATAGATAATTGATCCAATTTTCTTATATTTTGTATGGCAATGGTTTTAGCCAATTCTGCCTTGAAATGCCTTGCTATGAACATAACGATTTCCTCCTCAGGAATTGGTGGTTCTAAATATTGTGTCATCACATGTAGTTGAATTGCATAATTGTTTAAACTATGGCTCCTATTTTCATGGAACTTTCCGAAATATAAATTTTCCCTGATGGTGGATTGAGCATTTTCCCCCCCGAAATATTGTAAAAATGCCGTTTCAAAATCTTGAAATTGTGACATATCTTTTTTCCTGGCAGCAAACCATATTAACGCATGATTTTCTAAATGATCTCTTATTATTTTCTTCATGTCTTCAATATTATTTATTCCTCTTACTCGATTTTTCAAAATTCTTATGAATATTTTTGGATGCAGTTTCTTGATATTTCCGTCAAATTTTTGACTAGTTGCTCCATAAATTGTTTTTACTCCTCCATATTCCATATTCATTCCTTTTTTCTCGATTTGTTCAACCTTTTCTTGTATGTTCTTTATTTCCATTTTAAATTCCCTTTTTGTTTTATAGTTCTCTTCTTCTGCTATCTTGAAATTCATTTTTATTTCCTTGTTCATTTCTTCCTCCATATCTTGTATGCTTTTATTTGTTTTCATTATTTCTCTATCTAATTTCATTATCTTTTCGGTATTTATTTCTATTTTCTTACTATTCCCACCTATTTCCATTTTTAATTCATTTTCGTTTTTCTTTATATTTTCCATTTCTCTGGATTGTATTTCTTCCACTTCCATTAATCTTCCTAACATTTCATCTCGAATTTCTTGTTTTGTTTCTTTTATTCTTTCTTCTGTGTAGATTCTTGATTCTTCTAATTGTTTTCTCATATCTTCTATTTTCTCTTCCATTCTTTGACTGTTTGTTTTCATTTCTCGTTTTATTTCTTCTTTATTTTGGTCCAATTTTGTATTCATTTCTTTTTTAGATTCATCCATTTTGTTTATCATAATGTGCAACATACTCATTACGTCCATATCCTCTTTCTTTTCCTGTGAAATTTCTACTGTTTGATTTTCTCTTTGTTCTTCTACTTCAGTTCTCTCTGTTTCTTCATTATCACCTTGTTCCATGTAATATGCTTGAAAGTCACCCATTCCATGTCTGCTTTCTTCTCTTCCTTTTCCATCTGATTCTACCTCTGCTCTTATTTGTTTACCATCTCTGAGTGTCGTTCTTTCTTCCATTTTTCTTGTTTTAATTTGTTTTTACTGTCAATTCTTCAATGCCAAATTTTGTTATGCCCCACGTTGGGTACGACAATTGTTATGGTTTTGGTAAGTATGCTTTTTTTTTAAATTTGATATGTATAAATTTTGTTTATTATAGTGTTTAATACTTACCTTTTTTTTATATTTATTATTATTTAAAATTTTATTTATATTTTAGTTGGGCGCCATTAATAATTATCTCAGCTATTTTATGAGACTCTTAATTTTTATTTTATTATATTATTATTTGTATATTTTTTTCATACTCTCAGGGAATATTTTATTGTGAGGTCAAATTAAAATTTATGAAGACCGACTCTGTTCTTTG
>CAJUYI010006664.1:0-13356 GCA_910591695.1 Galerucella pusilla
TATGTTTAAATTACAATGTAGATTTTACAAAATAAAATTGTTTGATTTCATAACTTACTATGGATCTACATCAAGTAAAAGCCTCATCTATTCAAAATAAGTAGAAATTAATTTTTTTATCCCTAACTGACACAACAGATTGTCTAGTTGTCAAATTTTTTCTGTTGTGTCAGTTAGGGATAAAAAAATTAATTTCTACTTATTTTCTCTTGACAACGGTAGCTGGAACGCTACCGAAACGTTGAAATAAAGAATTCAAAAATATTGTGGTTTAATTTCCCAAGAAATTAAAAAAAAGATACCTACAACTTTCGAATGTGATAATGGAAAGGAAATGTAGGGAAAGGTAAAATGTTTTCAAAGAAAATTAATTTCTTCCACCTATGTCTACATTCCCAAATTTTAATATAAATCAAACACTTAGGATTTTATACTGGTACTTATGGTTACAGTTTATTTAAATAATATTACTAAATATACCTATCATATACAGCTACAGTTCAACGATTTTGAACTACAAAATTATTTCGGACCTCTCGCTTTCAATCCTTTTGGAATATCTCTATATATAATTTCTGGGATAATACATTGATGACTAATAATAGAATTATATAAACCGATTATGAGATTATTGAAGAAAATATCACATCATTTGAGTTGAAGGTCATTGTGTAGGGCTATATTTAGACAGGGTAACTACCTACCTACCTACTTATTTTAAAAGTTTTGTTTTTGTTTACTCAATTCCGTACAAACAATTGGCAACGGCGTATTGTAAAATATTTTCTTGTCGTCTAGACGCATATTGCCATCTATGTATATACATTAGAAGTCACAGTTTCATGTTATGAAATTTGAGGGCGGTGTGGCAGCCTTATGGCGTGGATTTCAGCTTGAAAGATACTTGGGGTTTTTTCCAAGCTTTCAGAGTGTTTGGTTCCTGGCCCGAACACTCCTATCCCAGTTCCTTCTATTGCTTTTGAGCCGTCTGTGTACCATTGTATGGCATTCTTTCCAAGTCTGATAATGGTATTTGGATCCCATTCCTTCTTGTTGCTCATTTCCGTAACGAATAACTTTGAAAAGTTATATTTTTTCATCATACCGTCTTGTGGCATGTCCCACGTTGTCTGATTTCTAAGAAGTGAGGAGGTTTTTTTTTAATGATTCCCTCTCTACTTAGTCGGTATCTTGTTCTTTTTGCAACACTTTCCACCACCATATGTAAAGGGGTGAGGTTGAGAATCACTTCCATGGCTGCCGTTGGGTGGATATTCATATACTAGCACTGGCATAGTACTTATTTTCTCCAGGGCTAGTTGCACTTGTTTCATAATATGCATTCAACAACTCTCTTTACAAGGGATTTTTCTCCACTAGAATAATACCTGTGATTTAGGTTGAGACACTGCAGGTGTCCATAGTCATGACTCAATGTATTTTCCAGCACTTAGCAGTTTTTATTAATTCTAATAAAATTGAATACTACTATTTAAATATCAATACAACTTCATAAACCTTATTAGATGTCTATGGCAAGACTATATTTATATATTCTTCCCTAACACTAGTGGGATGTGGTAATTTCGTTTTTATTGAGTAATTCATAGGATCTAATAATACTTATAATGTGATATAAATTGTTGCATCTAAAAAATGAAATAAAAGAAATATAATTGTATGTCATATATAAATGGCTTTCAAGTCTAAAACAAAACAAAACTTATTGGTCTATGTTCATTTAGATGTGATAAAAAGTTTGTAAAGGTGCCTTTAAACAATAGGATTTTTCATTTGATTCTAAGAAATTGGATGAAACCGTCACTTTGTAATCGTTTACACTGCTCGATTTTCAATTTGATTTGGTCCGTCTGATTTTGCATTTAACAAATAATTCAAGTTATGCATAATAGAATAGTAATAGTATCTATGTGGGATCGATTTTTCGTCTGATTCTTGTGATTATTCATGCGCAAAAAGAAGATTCAAAATTTTGGCTAGTGGTTTTTTTGTTAACATTGTGACGTACATTGTTATTGATAAAATTAATCATTATAATGGCTGAGAAAAGAAAAAAATGTAAGTTACAAGTATCTTTTAACAAACAAAATATTATTTTCGAAATTTTTCAGGTCTTGTTCTAGATTTGATCAGACTTCTTTTCGGATTGTATGAGGAAAATGTTTGTATGCTTCAAAAAATCCTTTTTATGCTAATAAGCATACAAGAGCTGATGCACTATGCAAAATACAATATCCATTTTTTATGCCAAAGTTTCCTATTTGTCATTTAACAGATGTAATAATAACAAAATATTTAAAGTTGCAACTGCACCATTTTTTGTGCTTCTCATAAGCATTTTAAGTATCTCTATACTTACAAAATCTTTTCTTCTGAACACAACCAAAAAGCAAACAAATTAAAATCTGTGAAAACAAAATCATAACCGTGCATTATCTATTTCTGTTGACATAGATGACAGTTGACATTTTCCAAGTCGAATCGAAAATCAGACAAATATAAACGGTAATATTTAGAGAGGTCCAAGTTGTATTCCGTAAAATCAGATCTTTTATCATATGAAAAATCCTATGGTCTAAAGGCACTGTCATGTATAAATCGTTTTGGTGGACCACCTGCGCTCTATCTTAAAAAGCGATTCTGGATAGCAGTGGTAACACGAGTTCTACATTGACCGTCCAGTTTGGAATGTTCTCCGCGTACCTTCGAATTGCTTGAACTCCACCCTTCACCATGTAAGATAGGTGCCTCAATATATTCATCACGAGTTAAATTTCTAGTTTGGCGTTCCATTATTCATTAATTATTGCTGGACTGTCACCAAAAAAGTAATGATACAGTTGTCAGTTTTACGTATATTCTTCGACTTTTATAGCCTCCTATCTGTTTGAGTTATCCAATACATTTCATGTGAAGAAAAGCACATTATGTTTCAAAACGGTGTAGTGAAGTAACAAAGATAGAAAAAGAACGCACGTAATATATCAGTTTACACAGTTGAACTTATAGCAATTTTGGAGGCCATCAAACATAGTATAGTATAGTTTAACTAATGTCAGTGTAATGACCATAAAATAAAGCAATATTGTCAAATATATTTTCTAAAATTGTTGCGCTCACTATACAAATGTTCATTACTTCAGTAAACTGTTAGTTCGTGATGTTCCCAGAAAACTGGTAACGGGTCACTTACTAAGGTCGACCACTGTAACATAAAATAATTTAGCTTTGAGGCTACCTAGCGATATTAGAAAACAGTTGTATTCTTTTTCCATTCACGGGCGTGTGTGAATTTTGTTTTGAAGAAATATTTAAAATACCAATAGCAGGTATCTATTTCTTGGTTTGGTTGAGTGAGTTTAGTGAATTGATATTAATATAATATTCATTTGTTCGTAGACGTTACGGTGAGTCATATGAGTTTTGTAATAAATTAGAATGGCATTTCGGAGATCATTTGAAACGACAGTCCAAGATGATGCGCGGGAATCTAATAATTTGGCGCCACATACAAATGACTTAGCAATAAATGATGATGATGATGATAGGGCCGAATTTAAAACAAAGATTCACATGTTCAGTATCAACGCGTTGTTTTAAATATGTACGCGTTTTGAAAATAGAAATTTCTGATAATGCGGTTATCGCGAGAATTCACGAAAGTAATTAAACCAGGCACTATTACGGATCATTCTTTAAAGCGAAAACGAACAAATCAAAAACTGAGTAAGGTTGACAATGCTACGAAACATATTATTAAATGGATTGTTTACAGGTTTTACAAGGAATATATGTAGTACCAACTTTAGAACTGATTCGTGATATATTGCGGGATATTCCTGAATATAATTATCAAGAGGTTTGTTCCCGTAGCAAGTTCCTAACTGTTATGGACATATTGAGTCTGCGCGGTATCACAAAAGCGTTCCAGCAAAGCCTGAACTCTGATACTGCGCAGACTCAATATGTCCATAACAGCTAAGAACTTGCTACGGGAACAAACCTAATGCTTAAAAAAATTTTAATCCACTATATTAATTTGAATTACATTTGATAAACATTATTTCATAATATTCGAATTTATAAAAAAAATTTATGCACGCCATTGGGAGGTTTTTGTCTTTCCCAAAGTATATCAAGCTACCACATCTCAAATCTTCATCAATATTTTAGAAGAAATTCAATTGTATATTAAAAAAAGAACATTAGATTACTATGGATTCAATTTCACCATTGTGTAGAAAATAATGAAAGGGTGAACAAACTGTCAAAACAAGCCATGGAAAATGAGGAAGGAATTGTCCCTTCTAATTACAAACCAGAATGGTTAGTTATATCGTGAAGATATCCCAACTCGACTTAACTTGGAACAGATATTCATTGTCTGTCGGGGCACATATCCCGAGAAGTGGATGTTCATTCGTAGTAAACGGTCTACTATTTGAAACGTAATTTTCAAATTTGTATGCGTTATAATAGGATGATACTATTATCTTGACTTCTATTGATAACACGCTTTTCTTAAATATGACAATTGTTACAGAAAACTATAATTGAACAAAAAAAACGGTTATAGTAATGAAAAAAGATTCAATAAAAACAATGTTGAAAAATGTTGAGGCAAATGATAAAAAATTTAAAGCAAATTAATAAATGAAGAAAAGAAAAAAACAAATCCGTACTCAAATGCCGCGAGAAATAAATAAAAATGTGTCCAATGTAAATATACTAACATTTAAATTTATAAAAACCTGCAGATAACCCGGAAAATGAAAAAAATTATAGAGCTGGCTAATTGGTTAAAAGCCGGGATCAAAAAAATTAAACACACACCCAACTTTAATTATGCCGGAACATACACACAAAAAATAGAAATACACTTAGAATTGAGAACCTCCTTTTTAAGGTTAATGAAACCATTTGAAATGTAATGCAATTCCAGCTATTAACAAGGTTCCACTTATCACTTATTTAATAGCATTTTTGTTTTGTGTTTTTGCAGAAATGCCTCAAGAACTGTTGAAATGTCTGAATTATTAACAATGTTGGGACAACTACAAGTCAGATTTGCTCCATTTTTAGAAAGATATCAGACTTTTATGAGCGAAGATCCTGAAGTAACTGCAGAAGTAAGTACATGATCATCCAAATTCTAATTTATCGTTTAAGACCTATTGAGGTAATAATTTTCAACCCTATTTAGCAGTTGTAACATCAAACACGAGAGAAAGCATTTTTGTACCAGACTAAGTTTTTTCAATTGAATTCATTTTTCTTCTAAGTTTCAAAGTAAGTATTTATTTCAGCACTGGATCTAACCTAGTCAAAGTACACATAAAACCTCACAAAAAATACAAAAAATTCAAAATTAAGTATTTAAATGGGTTGTGTTTAACATGATAAAAACTTTACGATGCAATTTTCCGGAAAATCGTTAAGTAAATTTTTTGTTTTGTTTTTTCATTCTAATTGTTTAAATAATGAAAACACAGAAAAATGTTTCAATCAAAAATTGTAGCTAATACAATTATAATTCCTACTCAATTAATACTTATCCCAGCGATAATTCCCTTTAGATTTACCATTACAAATGAGCATGGGACATTATTATTATAAAAGCAAAGCCATCAATATTTCGAATTTTAAACAAATGCTCCTTAAAAATCTATTTTTTTGCGTTATCAATTTTACTTGTTTTTTTAGACTTCAGTCAATTATATCTTTTTTCGAAATTGATATAATTCAATGAAACTTTACCACTAAACACTTTGAAGCGTCTACTTTCGAAACTACTATACAGTGTTTCTATAAATTACAATTTTTTCAAATAATGGACAGTTGTTTACAATAAATACTTGAATCAGACGTGTTTCAGCATACCTTCTATAACTTTTTATGTTGTTTTATCTTAAAATTTGTGAACTTTATAATGAACCTATTTAGAAGTTATCGCGATACAAAAGAACACACCTATGGTTCATGTATGAAAAAGATGGCAGCACAAATAAAGGTGAGAGAGCGGCTTATACTCGCCGCCGCGTAATTACAACAATAATAATAAAATATTAACCACAAAAATGTTATTAAAATAATAATGAAAATAAAGTGGGGTCAAAAAAATAAAGGTTCAAGAGGAAAATCGTATGTATCTTTGTGAAAAATGCAGATACAAAAAATGTTTCAAATAAAATTTGAAGATTACGCCATAATCTTTGAAGTACGCTATGTTATATAATTTAATTTATTAATGTTAATTAGAGGAATTTGGTAGAGAAAACGACTTTTAAGTAGAGATTCGCGTGGAAAATCGATGAAAATACATTAAAAAAGTTTTTTTTCAATGTATTTGTAGATACCCCATTTTATAACACATTTCATTGCAAATTTTTTTTTTCTAAATGTCATTGTTTATTTACTATCGTAAAATTGAAAACATGAAAATGGATGTTCAAAACGACTAGGGAAATTTCGTATATTTTGAAAACTAATGCAGATACAAAAAAAATGTTCAGACAAATTTTGTAGATAAATGTATTAGCTACAATTTTTTATTTGAATATTTTTCTGTTTTTATTATTTAAGCAATTAAGTGAAAAAACAAAACAAATAAATTTACTCAGCGATTTTCCGGAAAATTGCATGTCTAGCATCTCTCATTTCTCATGTTAATCACAACCCTTTTAAATACTCAATTTTAAATTTTGTATTTTTTGCGGCATTTCACGGATATTTTGTGTACTTTGACTAGGCTAATCAGGCAGCTATTGATATTCTTCTATATATTTAGTTAATTTTGACGTTAACAATTTGACGTAATGTCAACTCTTATTTAGGTGTTTGTCAAAGCCAACTAGGTACTGTAAAATTGTTTAGTAATTAAATTATTATATTGAATGTCAAAAGTACAGAAAATATGAATTGATTTTTCTTGGAAACGGTGCGAATTTGTATGTATGTATGTATGTATGTGTGTGTTTTGGGGTGACATTCACTGAGACCTAAAAGATCTATTGTGCCCCCTTACTTCTACTCAGTTTCTGAGGAGATACTAGTAGTTCCTTTAGTCCTATTTCCCGGAGGAATTTTAGGATGTCTGCATGCTTCAACTTAGGCAAATGTTCCTCTTCTATCCAGTAATCTACTAGGTGCTGTGCTCTAGGATTCTGAAGTGCTGTGCAGTTGGAAAGTATGTGGATGGAGGGTTCTTCCATTCCACAAAATCTGCATTCTTCTTCCTCCACTATTTTGAGCTTTTTCAGGTGCCCATTCAGGCGACCATGTCCCGCTAGGATCTCTGTTAAAACTCTTAGCGCATTTTTACTTTAACTTATGCATTCTTTTGATCTCAACAGGTTGTAGTCACCCAGAAGAGTCTTTGATTGTATAAGCTCTACTAGATCTTCCCAATGGTCAGATCTTCTCTAGCGAATTTAAACTAAAGCACATTTTTGTAATATTTTTAATTTTTTTAGGAAAACAAAGAAAAGTTACCTAATGACCAATGCTTTCTCTTAACTGTCATTTCAGTTAGTAACACCAACAGAAATTTTTAAGGTTTTAAAAAATTCCCAAGAAAGTTATTTATATTTTACATGAAATTAATCAGTTCTATTTGGGTGCAACTAGATTACATTGATAAGGGGCATAATATGAACACCTAAACTGCATGCAATTTTGCCGCCGCCATCGAAAACGCAAATTGGATCTTCACCGGTCTTTACTTGTTTTTTTCAGTTTATTCAATTTATCTTTCAAATAAACAGTAATGTTTAATGAACCATCGAAATTATTTTATATTATGTACATCTAAATAAAATCTTTATAATTAATAACTCTCGTATTTGTGAAAATTCAGGAATCATAAAATAAGTTATGAAATCAAACAATTTTATTTTGTAAAATCTACATTGTAATTTAAACATAAAGTGACGCGTTTCGCTAACACAGTAGCTTTATCAAACGTGTAGATTTTACAAAATAAAATTGTTTGATTTCATAACTTACTATGGATCTACATCAAGTAAAAGCCTCATCTATTCAATCATAAAATAAGTAATTATCACCTTATACAATTTTACCATTTTCAGTAATGATAGCTTTTATTTTTCAGAATCAGAGGTCAACACAAACTATGTTAAATCGAGTGTCGGAAGTCATGCATTTTTTGGGTCATGCGTATCACTCCCTTAGTGATTTAATTATAAGAGTGAGAACGCCCCCGCCCAGACCTCTACTGTGTCGACCCATCCTTATTCAACATTCTGCAGTAGTTCAAACGGGCATTCCAATACAAGTTGAGGTAATAGAGGTAATTTTATAGTATATCATTTTGATCAAATATGCATATGTTTGATTTTGTATCTGCTCTGTATCAAAAATTAAGTGGTTTTATAAGTGGTTTTTTCACGATAAAAAGACGATGACGATATTTTTGGTTACTTTCCTTCTTATCAGAATAAACATAAATTTACCAGCCCTAAATACAGTTTATACGGCTAGGGCAATTTACAGTTTACGGGTTGGCAAAACTTCGAGACGTTGTCAGATCAATTCGAAAAGTTCAGCAGTTTTGACACAATTGAGTTCAGCTTTAGCATGTCATTTATTGTTTATTGACGTCGATTATCGTCTTATTATTTGTATGTTTTTCTGGTGGTCCTGAATTCTTCATTGCTTCTTCAATTTATTAAATTTCTAGTAACTAATTAATTAGGCAAAACCACAGTGTTAAGTTAAACATATTATAATGCCCAAGCAGTGGAACAGTAAATCCCAAGGGATGGTCACATCTTTGATAAGTTTTTTTATTTTTTTTATTTTTTTTTATTCTGTTATTTAACGTCGGTCTATTTCTGCGACTGTGGCTAATCACCGACGCCGGGAGCACTCTACCCCTAACCGGAAATTTTGGCGAACCCACTAGTGTTCCAACCAGTGGTAGCGTTCTTTAACGAGCCTAACATCCATGGACTCGGGACCTCGGTTTTACGTCTCCCCCGAAAGACGGCATATCTACATTATACCTCGTGCTCATTGGTATAATGCCTGCGAGCTGTGATATGCTAGTCCGCTGCAGGCTGTACGGGCCCCATACGATGGTTTTCCCTGGCATGGTCGTCACCCATCCAAGTACTAACCATGTCCGACCTTGCTTGACTGTAATTATCGCATCGAACGCGTTCCACTACAGTGCTGGGTCGTCGCCCTTCTTTGATAAGTTATTTTGATGACAATGCTACAATGGAGCCCACTTACTGATGTAAGAGGTAATACCGTTTATTTTAATTATTATCTATCAATATCAATGATGTATATTTAAATTTATAAATCTAAAAATGTTTTCAATTTTCGGTTCGATTATTAAAACTTGTGATATTATTAAAATAAAATGTGTAAAAAGTACATGCTGGCAACATCACAAAATTTTGTTTTGCAACGTCATCATCTTTTTTTAACATGAATAAACCATATATCAAAGCCATTAAGGACTATATAATTTCTATAATTAGCCTTTTTCCTGGCAACCATATATAGACAACAACGTCAAACGTACGTCCTATTATTTATGAAAAAAAAAATTGTTCAGAAGAAAATAGATGAAATTATTATCATGCCTACAAAACATTGTGCATCCACGAATTGTACGTTGTAACGCGTTTTCTTCCTATACGTGGTCTTCTACCCGGCCCCTTGACCCTTAGCGTCAAGAGTTCCAGATAGCCTCAGATGGAGATTACGGATAATTCCAGGGGTCTTGTTGAACTTACTTGAATCAACCAATCTCAAATTAAATATTGGTTTGGTTTCAACTAACGATTTAATAATGGAATAAATAGAAATTTTTCCTTTGTTATAATATTACTCTGTGGTCTATTGTAGTTATAAATCTACAGGGACTGACAAACTAACGGGAAGAAGAAATGGGTAGCCGTAAAAGTCTGAGTGGATCAGATTATTTAATACGGGGCAAATCTGCCAGGCAATCGAACCAGCGTAACTGAGCCACAAGACAAGTTCAATCCACCCTTCGGATTTGAAAGGAAAAACACGGGAATAGAGATAAAAAAATTTACCGGTTTATAAAAACCGTTTGTAATCTGCCGGGTAAACGAACAAGCGTAACTGAGCCACAAGACGAGTTCGGTTCACCCTTTGGATTTGAATTTAAAACGTTACACTACTATTGCAGCATTAAGGAAATACATTAATTTTATAAGGTTTAAATAATTCTACTTATCGACACAAAGAGTAAGAATAACTCGGGAATAAAATTGAAATATCACAATCCTTGATAGTATCAAATGTATATAAATAAAACACATAAAATGGTACCCTCAATAGAGAGCCGGCGAATATTCAATAAATACCAATTACCTATTTAGCAATGTAAAAAAACAGTTTTGTGGAACAAATGAACTTTTATTCACAGCGGTATTACTATAAAAAAAAACCAAAACGAGTTTCAATTCGGGGAGTAAAAAAAATATTAAACTTATTTACCATTAAAACTACGTACTATAATAAAAACAATTTTTCCAAAACAAATCACAAACTGAACAAAGTAAAAAAATCAATCGGTCCGGAAATAAAAAATATCAAGCTATCTCTAGTGTACGGAATACGGAGGTACGGAAATTGTTGAATATACGGTGATCATAAAAATATTTTACCTTCTTAAATCGGCTTCGGACTACACTCTTTTCACAAAATAATAATCGTCTTTTATAATATAAATTCCGGGAACCGGATCGGAAATTCTCACGACGGACGGAACTAACAATCACTCGAGTATCGGTAACGCAGTAGATAGCTGAGAGCTGAAGGCTGAGAACCGAGAATTCAACTCCTCTGTCCTTTTTATATTTTATTTAGATATATTTTATTTAGAATCTACAAAAAGTTGATGACTAAATTTTATGATTCAATATAAATTTGCGTACCTCCGGACTAATACAAAAAATACGAAAACTACGATATAACGGTAATAAAAATAAAAAATGATAATTCGGTAACAAAAAGGAATCGAAAAGTTAGTAACGAGTTATTTAAAACCAAGTAGTAAAATAAAATAGTGAAAAACGTCAAAAAAAAACCTCAAATCGGTGCAAAAAAAATAACTCGTTACAACCTCCGACAGTCGGTACAGGCAGAATGGATCGAAAATCGTACCTTGTGTGGTTGGAGTGGATTCATTTATAGCTAAGACTCGATTTAAATACACGTGTGTTTGTACAAAACATTTTATTGATATGGTTGAAATAATACCCTTCTTGGTGTGCGTCATCGATTGTGACGTATATCCGGGTTTTCGGCATGTCGTTCATTTTATTTGCTATTTTGACATATAGCTAACCTTAAATTTGATAAATAAAATCATCAGGTTCGTATTCAGCCAAATTCGAAAAGGCTATGCAATTAATAATTACCAGCTTCTTTTTCTAACTGAAAATACTTGAGAACTTTCAAAATGCTGATGTTTTTCCGTGTATCTATGCATATTTTAGTCTTATACAAATAAATAAAACAATTAGATTAATATTCACATTTTATAAATAATAATTGACCGTAAACAACAAAGTACACACGTGACAAGAACTGTCAGTGTGACAGTGGAAAAAGTCAAAAGACACATTGCCGCTACGAAAGTAACACCTTCATAGTAATTTGAGCTCCTGATTGATAGGTTGCGCTTGCGCGTGTTCTAAATTTCAACCAGTCAAATATTAGTAAGTCAAAAATTAGGGTTAATGTTTGTAGTACATTTAAACGGTTCATTATTGTGATATTTTGAATAGGATTAATCACAGACCTGCCTTTTTTTCCATTTCTTCCTACGTAATTTGTTGGAGGGAGTTTAACAATCAATGACGCACACCAAGAAGGGTATTATTTCAACCATACCAATGGTTTAACGACAAAAATCCGAATCTATTATCTGCAACAGTATCGAAAGTTAGTAATTGTATAATTAATGAAGTTATGTTTGTGCTCAGTATAATATTTATCAATATTATTGATAGTCTATCAGAAATTCACATTATATTTCGATTAAGTACAATTATTTACCAGTATAAACCAACTAAGACATTTTTATTACCTGACACGGGTAAACCACGGCATGCAATCTATCGTTTTTAAGTCTTTTACAAGATGATCTTTGGTAAATTCCATTTTAAATAAGTACGATTGACGTTGTTGTCAATACAGAATTCAAAACATGTACCTCCAACTGGTGCTGTCCCATGCGGATCTTTCTTGAATCTTCCCATGGAAAAGGTCAATCGTGTCTTACCTAACCTAATTTTTAGATAACAAATCAATCATTCATTTAGTTTCTAACCAGCAATTCAATAAAACATTAGATACCTATGTCGCTACTGTAAATTGAAGTTGTATATTTGATGCAATTGTGTTCACAGCTCAGATTGTTATTAAATAATATATTGTGTCAGAAGGGTAGAAAATGAGCTTTAGCAGCCCCAGACTATTAGATACACGAACGAGCGCAGTGAAGCGACGGCATTTGATAGTTAAGGGCTGCTAAACCGTTTCCTACATGTGTGACACGTAATTGTTATCGCCTACCGAATAAACCAAAAAATAGAAGAATTTAACAAAAAACTTTAACATATTCTGACGTTTAATTAAAAAATTCACGTGCAAAGTCAAAGTACTCAAGTGACAGATGGTGAAATATTTCAAAAAACGTGGCGTTAAGAATTTTCTGCACTTGGGCTGCTAAACAATACTTTCCGCCCTATTTTTGGTGTTCATATGATTGGTTATCGGGTAGAAGCCGAAAAAACACTTTAAAAAACCATATCTCGTGTACATGTTTATACAGGGTGGGGCAATCTTCTGACATCGGAGGATTACATCGTTGTGGCGATAGATAGAACTTTATAGTTTTGTGTGAGCTAATACAGTTACTGAGAGCACCTTTTGAAAATACTTTCGATTCTACAGGGTGTTCCAAAACCACGTAGCAGCACAAACTTACATTTTTTTAATGGAACGTACTATATTTTGTTCAAGAATCGAAAAGATCTCACCGAGAGCGTTACAAAAATATAGCACTCTAATATATTATAAGGGTGTATTACAAAGATATGGCCAATTATTAGCAAAAAAGACCTCCTCTTTAACACTCTGCAGAACAGTAAATTAAAATAAATCAACAGGTCTTTGTGTTCAAATGTCATACACACATCATTGACTGTGCTTAGTATTAATTACTTTTTTCATATGTGGCTTCTTTAATACAGGGTGAAACAAAACGCAAATCAAGCAATATCTCAAAATTTTTAAATGAATCACCCTATAAGTCTTTTTACA
>CAJUYI010006665.1:0-13352 GCA_910591695.1 Galerucella pusilla
AGTCAAAAAATCCTCAAAAATACCTCACGTAATTAATGGACGCCCCCTAACAATTTAATCAATAATTCACTTTATCGTATCTTAAGCTTCAATAAATGAATTCTCCTATAGTAGTATTTTGTGCCCTGAAAACCTGTATCGGATTTTGCCGTAAATCAGTACCTAATAGATACACGTATTTAACCACACGACTGTCCCTCGTAACTGTTGTATTATGATAACAGACGTGTAAGGCGCCAGAGAAAAGATGTACCAAAATTTTCAAACGTTTCGACGCAAGTGAATTTACTTGTCTGTAGTTAGTGTACGGTGCTAAAGCTTGAATCTCTCCCAGCATTCCCATTCAATGTAGACTATTATGGAAGGTGATCCTTAGGAACTTGGCTCCAGCGTTTAATGTTAAGATTCTTTTGAGATCTACACCATTGTATTTACATTCAACAGAGTCCTCAACTGTCTTTTCGGAAAACAATTTGAAAAGCTGTATATATGCAATTACTATTATTCAATTTTTTTTGAAAATTTAGTGGCAAGCAGAAAATATGAAAGTTCCCCAAAGGCTGAGAATATAGTTTCCGAGAAATGAACTTCATAACCTATCCGGAAAATTAATGAAACCTGTTAAGTTTTCATTAAATTTTCATTAGAATTACTATCCGGTCTTAGGATCATTATTAACAGTAATTTTAGATGCCGTCTAGCTTATATTTTATTAGAAGTGCTATCAATAAGTTGCTGTCGTGAACACTGCTTGGGTTTCTTGTAACTCTCAGTGATAATCAGGTACGGATTCGTAGCTTTTCAAATATCAAATCAATATCAAAGTAATGTTGATTTTCCAATTACAGATACGTGAAATTGGTAAATGATTGAAATTTCAAAGGACTTGTCCACTATTTCGGAAAAAAAGAATTGAAAAGATGTAGTTTTCTTCCATTTTTTATCAATATCTTTACGTTTCATATTAAAACGAAACTTGATTAACCAGAGGGTTGTTTTGTAATCTATGAAGCCCATTACAAACGTCCCCAAAAGAATACTCAGTGTTCTGAAAACACAGTTTTCCAGAGAAGAGGATCTTTTATTGTGAAGCACCATTCAAATTTTATTGCAATCACTTTTCAAGCGTCTTTGCTTGAGGCATCGAAAAATCAAGTCTCTGTGGTGAAAATACTGGCAAATAAATTGAATTGTGTCACAGCTGTCTTGAATATCTCTTTCCAAAGTCACTCATGAGTTGTCGATTGAGAACTCACAGCTTTAAGACACACATCTTTCATTAATACATTTTTTTAAAGCAACAGTATGTTTGTGTCTTGGCTTACCGACAAGATAGATTTGCTCAATTTGGTATGCTTATCTGACACTGCTTAGAAAGATGAAGGCGGTCTCTAAACTCATCTCTATTCCAGCTGGATATTTGTGAAACATCTAGAGGTTTTTAGCGAAAAGATCACTCCAGATATTCCAATGCAAGTTTATCCTGGACATAGGGATAATGTTATGATCTCCCTGGTTCTGCACTAATATGTTCCTTCTTTTCCATTCAAAATTTTCACAATCCCGTTTTCCAAACACTTTTTTTTTATCATAATTGAGTGAATTTAATAATGTTATTATTAATTTTTCAAACTCCGTTTGATATATGAAGCAATTCGATCTCGTTCCGGTCCATTTTATCTACTCTCTGAAAAGCCAGGAAATTACAGACCCTATATGAAAGTAATACAACTTCTTCTCGTGCGAATGACACTCTTAATATGAAGAATTGTTCCGTTCTTTTGATATATCTCACTTTCAAGTTAATCTGCCACTTACAAGGAATTGTTTAACATCAATTTGATGCTTCTAATTTCTAATAATACAAGTTTAGTTGTGTGGTAATTAGCGCGTGAACAGTTATGAACAATGAATAAACAAATTTAATAACCAGAGGAATAAGAAGTTGAATATAAACCTGTGTTTGTTTGTGTGTTTGCTTGAAAAGTACATGCTGCTTGAAAATAAGAAAGCACAACTTATATAAGGAATAATTAACAAATTCTAGCCATCGCTGATTAGTTTTTGGACGTAAGCATATTCATTTACATATCTTAAAACCGTAACCACAAAACTTCTATTAAAAAACATCGTGTAAAATTATGAATAATGGCTTTATTTGTTCTAGTTTCATGTTATAATAATAGGCCAGTCAGTATGGGTCATTTTACACCAAAAGTACAAGTGATTAGCAATACGGCTGATTTTTGTTTTATAAGTACCTTGAAGTATGTGGATTAATATAAAAAAAATTTACCAGTCCATCTATTTCCCAAATTAGAACTCTGTTTTTTCGAAATTTTCCAATAATTCACGCTAGGAGGAAGGTGGAGGAGAATAAAAATACCACCGTGTATAGGGGAAAAAATTATAAATATTCAATCAGAATTTTTTTTCAATCTTTGGTAAGAGTTAAGTTGTAAATAATAAATAAAGGGTAATAAATTAATTTTTACATATTTTCATTGGAAATAGGTATGAAAAAAATTATATCTTAAAATTATATATTATTAACCTTTTATACCTTTTCACTATATACATTTTGTTCGTTGAATATTAATCTTTATACCACAGGAGTATCAAATTTTATTTCGAGAAATAAAGAAGATTCCTATAAAGAATCTATAAAAATCGCTATTTTCGCATATAATGCAAAAAATCTTCTGTAAGTTCCCTGTGGCATTATTGGAACTTTAGTTCTTTACGCCAGGTTATGTTTGAGCGACCAGGGGTCGCGACGCAAAAGATCTGACCGTTACGCGTTACCTTACGCTACGTTATGTTACGTTGCTTCGTTATGTGCCTTGCTTTTGTGTGCTTGTGCCTCCTTAGTCTCTCTCTCGTTTACGAAGCAGCGATTCATAATAATATGCTCCTGCCGGGATTCGAACCCGGGCCGCCCGCGTGCAATGCGAGCATTCTAACCACTGAACCACCGATGCTATATTGAAATTCTATGCAAAGCTGGTATTCGCAGTGCTGGTGATCTACGTGAATTTGTTCGGATAAATTTTTACTTTTATTTCCATAATTTTTTTTGCGCGATTAAGGGGTCTAGCACATTTACTTTTCGAAATACAGGGTGTTGAAATTTTGAAAACTTGAATATTTTAATTCAATAACTTTTAAATGGATGGATAAATTGATTTGACATTTGGCAGGTTTTTTTAAATGTAAAAGGGCATATTTTGAAAGAAATTGTAGTTTGTGCAACTAGTGTGGATATGATGGCCATATCGCACGACGCCGTAGGCGGAGTGCTCAATCGTTCAAGTGCGATATGGACAATCCACACGAGTCGAGCACCATATTTTTTCTACGACCCACTTTAGAAAAAATCTAGAAAATAAAAATGTCTATAAACTGTAATATAACTTCAAATTAAACATTTTACAATTCAATTTTATGTTTCCACCAATTTTGTGGTAAACGTACAGTTCTTGAATGTCCAATTTGTATAATGCTACGGTTTCATTTTTTAAATATACGATGCTGTTATAAGTAGATGTTGCCAGTCGGACTCCCTCATGAAGGGTACCGTACAATTATCTATAATGATGAATATTCTGCTAAATATTTCAAACGTCTACCTGTTGTCGTTATTAATATCGAGCAGAATAATCATTTAAAAATAAAATTAACAATAGAAAAAACTTCTTCACGAGGAATCGAACCCGGGTCTACCGCGTGAGAGTCTGGCTTGCTTACAACTCCACCACCGAGGTATGCAAATTGTTTATCTATAACGTCAAATGTACCTATTACATAATTTTTGCTTAAAAGAAACTAAAGTTCCTTCCGTGTGTCCCGCGAAACGTTCCACCTTTTTTATTATTTTTTCTCTTATTTTTCGGGAATGAAACCATAATAATGTTTTTCATTCTTTATTTTTTTTATTTTTTTACTTCGACAATTCGGTTCCAGCTACCTTTGTCAAGATTAGATAATGATAAAATAATTTTTGGTCCCTATCTGACACAACGAAAAAAATATGACAACTAGACAATCAATAATATTTTGAAGTTTAAGACTACAGAACTTTGTTGTCAGATTTTATTAAGGTCCATTCATAGTATATCACATCCCTGGTAAAATGTGAAATAAATATTTTATTTTATGACATTCCAAAGATATGATAGTCTACTAGAAATGGAATCCAGTGAAGTGCACGTACCAAGAACGGTTTTTATTGGGAGAGCGCTTTTTTTCGCTTATTTCGGAAATTTTTCATTTTTTTACTCCCAAAAAATAAGCGGAAAAATACAAAAAATCATTGAATCCAAAAATGAATGTGAATTAATTAATTTAGTAATTATTTATTCTTGATCCTAGAAGTTTCCCCAACATTTCTACGCAAACCCCATTGAAATTACTCCAGTTCTATTCAAATTTACAGTATTTAATATATATATTTTCTTGTGAATTCAAGATTTCTGAAATTTACAAAATAATGATAAGTGCCGTATTTCGTAATTAGGAAAAATTAATTATCCGTAAATTTTATCTATGGAACAGATCTCCTGAATAACAGTTTCCATCCTCCGAAAAATTATTTTTTATTGAGATAGTTGGTTTTTTATTAGAATATAGTATTTATATTATATATGAGTAATTTGCTGAAAATGATTATGTGCTATGACCAAAAAAATGCCATCTTAAAGCCGACACTTTCTTCTTCAAAACGCCGTATTACAATTATTTATATCTACATTATAACTGTACAATAGTTTATAATTTACTCTGCCGCGCTTCAGAAAATAGAGTCGCGCGGATGCGGAACACATACTTAGTTTTTTCGATTTTTTTCCGGACAAACCATTGCTTGGACGGAAGAAACGCACGGAACCTTTTCTGTTGCAAAACACTCCTCCTACACGGTGGTATTTTTTATTTTTCTTTACCTTCCTCACAGCATTGGAAAATTTCGGAAAAAAAAAGTTTTTCGATTTTTTTTTAATTTGGGAAATCGATAGACCGGTAAACTTTTTTGTTTATTAATTCACATAGATTAAGGTACCTACTTATGAAAAAAAAAATAAGCCGTATTGCTAATTATTTGTAGTTGTTACCCCTTTCGTCTGGCCTATAATATGAACTTATTTTTTTCAGCTTCCACGACTTGGACAAAATAATTCAACTGAAACGCAAGTGGTAAGTTGATTTGATTTATAAACCATATATAGAATGTTCAGTGAATGAAAAGCCAAATTTCAGTTTAGTTCACTTGCTGAAAAAGTTACAAGGTGGAGAAAATAATAAATATAAAATAGTTATTAAAGTATAATACCATATTCATAAACTACAAATCTCTACACTAATTATAATATTTCTTGATACCATCAAACTCTACGTTCAAGGTGTATTTCCACCTGGCTCACTTTCGATATATTCTTCTATAACTAGATCATCTTCGTCAGCTGCGTCAATATTTTTTTTCGAATGTGAAGGAAATACTGCTTTGATATCATATTCGTCAGAGTACAATACGTCGTAGGGTATAAAATCACCAGGAATTGGCCAAACTCCATCCTTCGCGAAGTGTATTTGAGGAGAAACCATTAATAGACTAAAATAGTCTTTCAAATCGACAGGGTATTGAGAATTGAGTATGTAATTTAATCTTTCGATTTCGGGAAGTTGTTTTCGATAATTGTCAAGATTATTAGCAGGACTTTCTTCGATACTAGTTCGCGAGAATAAAATACTTGATTCTTGCATGAGAGCATCAAGCTATAAAAGATCAATAGCAAAGATTACAGAATAAAAATATAAGATGTTTCAATCGTTCGAATTTATCGAGTAAAGCACCGATGCCGCTGGTGACTGTCTGGTGACTTGGATGGTACAGTACGTCGCTACTTCCTTATTTGCATTTAATTTGGCATATTATACGGGACGTCGACCGTCGAGCGCTGTTATTTTAGAACGGTGTTTATTGGTTGTTCGTGTTTTATATTCATGTTGTACAGATTTTTTAAAATTATTAATTAATTGTTGAAATGAGCAAAAAATCATATTTATTAATATTTTTCTCTTTATTAGCAAAGCTTAAACACTAAATATTTCGTATACACAAAAATTCAATTCTGTAGCTAACCAAAGGGGAATTGATCAGTTCCTTTTAAACGAATTCACTAAATTTTCTTTTCATCATCCATGTAATCAATTTCCTTTCAAATATTATGCCAGTCTCTATACCAGAGTCTGTATATATATATTCTACTCTCAAATGTATATTGAAAGATTTGGAAAACAATAGATAATAATAATAATAATAATAATAATAATAATAATATCTTTATTGCTTCAAATTGATACAAATCAATATAGCAAGAAATCCGGAACAGAGTCTATAAATAAATACACAGTTCATGCGGCAAAATCACAATGAAAATAAACAATAAAAGAGCGAAAACAAGATAAAATTCAACACATGAACCAAACTCCAAACTAAGTATTTTACAAAATTTATAAAATTTTTCAAGGTATCCTGCAGCTGCTTCTCTTTTCACTGTTTTAACCTTGTCAATCCAAAAAATCCGCGTTATTTAAAGATCAAAATTTAAGATTCAGTGGCCCTATTATTCTGGTGGCTAATGAGTATATTAATTAAATTTGTGATATATATCTGCTAGAGTGAATAAGTATCACAAAATTACTAAGATGCTGGATAAAAACTGTGAATTGATCCATTTTAAAAATTCAAGTTTATTTTTTAATTACCTTTTCAAGTTCATATCCCGAACATTTTTCGAAATAATTAACATTTAAAAATAAACCTTTGTGATAAAGAATCCCATTAATTTAAATATATATTTCTCTAATTACCCCTGTATAGCTTGAATTAAAATAAGTTTTTTGAACTGTTCTGGTATCTACCGGTCTCGTTATTGACAACAAAGGCGAGTCGTAAACATAATTTATGAGAGCAACTTGAATTAAACGGCCCTAGAGTGAAACATCTTATATTTTTATTCTGTAATCTTTGTCAATAGAATCAACTCGAATTATTAGATGATAAACAATACAAACCGCTGTGAGATTATCTGTTCCACTTTCATTTATTCTTAAGGGACGCGGATACGTCATTGTATAAATTAATTTATAAATTTTCTCGATACATTGACAAATTTGCCTAGCAGTTTCTTCTACTGGTAAATCGGACTCAATATTTTCCAAAAGCTTGGAAGGAGTTGCGTAATAGAATGACCAATCCGATAAGAGTCTGTTATTTATGTGACCGATTTGGAGTAGAAGCTTCATATTCGATATATGCTTTAGTTTCTCTTGGTTTTGAAATAATAGCTGAAAATTTAAATATTACAAAATTTATCAAAATAATATCTGATTAGTTGGGAGTTGTACAGCCCCACAGCACCTAGGCCTTGTAGTAGTATTTAAAATATATTGTATGGAAAAGTAGATATACTTGTGTTGGCTTGACTCACCTTGGGACACCAGGTGACACCTCGTCTTGGACTCGGGATAATTTTCAAAATATTCAAGAGCTCGAAAAAATTTCCGGAAATAATTTGACCTCTAGTGGTATTACTAGTGAAAATATTTTTCACTATGTCTGTCACTTCTGTCAAATTTACTCAAATTGTATTAACAAAATCAACTTTGGGGTGGATTTATTGATTATAAACCCCTTCAAAACTGTCTGCCCAAATGGTTGTATTTTTAAAATAACCTAAACTTCCAATAACTGGTTGTTGGCTGCTGAATCAAGCACTTTTTTTGGGTCATATTTTTTTACACCTTTCAAGGGTGCGCACTCCCTGGTGTCCCAAGGTGGGTCAAGCCAACACAGGTATATCCACTTTTCCATACAATATATTTTAAATAAAAAAATTCCAAAGTGCATCAAACACTTCATGAAACGTGCGTTACCAGTTCTCCGACTACTGTGGTAAGGACCAAAAGTTAAAAAAACTTAATTGCTGACGAAAAATTGTTCAAACATTAATTAATTGGTTCGACACCCACCGTCAGAGACTTCGAGACCTCAGCCCTTATGCTTTTTGATCTCCTCGTTGTATCGTAGATGTGAAGAGATCAGTACCTAGCCTTTGTCAGGCTTAACTTAACAGTTTTCGCTTAGGAAGGTACTCTAGTAGATTCGAAGATAATCTGTGAGTATGTACAGCAGTAGCAGTTTTTGATATCCCAAACTGGCTTAGAACCATCAGTGAATGCAGTTTTATTGCAAACAATAACCTTATGACCCGACATCTACCCAAGAGTTACTTTATCAAGGTTTCCTCAACACAGTTGTGGTCCAAATATTTTAACGATCTATCTATATCTATCGTTATTTTTTGTATCTACTTCTATCATTAACTTCCAAGTAATTTCTTTTTAAACCCGTCTTCTCCGCCTTTGTCTATAAAACGAATATCGCTGAAACCCCTTTTCTACGTTCCGCCGTTCTAAAAAATGTAAAAATGAAAACAAAATTGTTTTCAAATTGCATCCTTTGCTCTAAGATTTACGGCCTTTTCTGTTGATATTTCTAAACCGCTTTTCTGTTTGATGTGGGACACGTGTTCATTTCAACCACTCTCAAGGAATTTGACTGTTAATTATTTGCCCCCCCCCCTCCAGTTTAGAATTCAGCAAATCAGGGTTGTTTGTTATTGAATAAGTCTGTATAGATAAGGATTATGATTATATTATCACGTGTGGATTACTGCTAACCTAGTTACCTAGTGAATGGTGAAAAATGAAGTTCTTAAAAGGTAGGTGTAATAAGCTGAAATAACAGTGAAGTATTATGTTCCAAGGGCAATTTACAAGAGCATATACAATACCTTTAAATGTAATATAATGCAATCTTCATCTCCTTCAATCATATGTATGAAATAGCGAGCATATTGTATTAGAATTCCAGTTATTGTTTCAGAAATATTCCAGGCTTGATTTGCTTTAGAAATAGTATCTCCGAAATAATCTCCCATAGCAGAGCTGAATTTAGGAAAATCGTGTTCTCCTACGTAAATTATCCGATGTAGAAACGTGCTTCTCTGAGCTGTCTTGAAATTTTCCAGTACCGTATCGTACATTGTTTTCCTTACCTTAAATATTATTGATTTATTGCTTATACATATAACAGTAACACATTCAAACTCTTTAAACTTTACTATAATTCGGTTAACTTGCTTACCGGTTCTGGAAAACCAATAACACGCATATCTTTTGTCAATATTCTTTTTTTGGGACGGCTGACTTTCACTCCTTTGAACATAGTGAAAATATATCACAATAAAATAAGGGTTTTCAAATAATATATATGTCGTTAGATGTGACAGCAATTGATTGACATAAAATGTAATCAAATTCAACTCATGTGTTTTCAATAAAACTTCAAATCAGTGGGTTAAGGGCGGGTTTATCAATGCCCGGCTAAATCTGTCAGCTACGTAGCCCTCAGATATGTCTAGCCGACAGTCAAAGTCTTGGTTACAATAGAAAGCGTTTATCAATGCACCACCACTGGACTATCAAGGGAGTGTTTAGATCTGATTCATAAAGAAGTATACATATTAGCGACTGAACAGAAACAACTTGGCAACGCTGTATGCATAGATAGATATTAATTGCGCGGTAAATTCACATAGTCCAGTAACTGAAAACCTGAAAATAGGCAAACCTATCAATATATTTGTCCAATCATTTTTTTTGGCTTAATTTGTAGGTCTTGACAGATACTTCAAAGGGAGAAAAAGTTCTCCAAGATTGCCCCTTAACTAAGAGCCCAAAATGGCCCCTAAAGTCCCAAAAAACGGTTTTCCGCCAATATCTCCCGAAATACAAAGGTTAGACAATTTTTGTTTAAATAAAAAATGAAGGTCGTTCAATTATCTACAAAAATGGTCCCTACCATTTTTTCCGCAACACGAATATTTTTTGGCCTTTGAAAAAAACAAAATTTTACACCGAATATTTTTGGTGGTTTCTTACTAAATTTCTGCTCGAGGGCCTCGGAAATACATAGATTTTCACCTGTTAGACTTTGGAGACCAATTTTAATCGTATGGAATGCTTATGAAAACTGCCCCTCTTTTTTTCCTTCTCTAGAGAAGCAGGTCTGTCGCAGAATAAACATTTGTTTTGAAAATCGAACTTGGTCGCTCTTAGCTTTTGCTTTTTAGGGCTCGTTAAATGATCTAATCGTCTTGAAGACAGCTTTCCGAAGTCGGTGTACACAAACTTGTCTCTTCTTTTAACAATATAGCGTCTCCTGCAGCTGTCGTGCATTGACAGAAGATTGTTGTCGTTGTAAGGATATTATATGAAAATTGTCAGCTCTTTCTTTGCTCACAGAAATCAAGTTTTCCAAGCCCCCGACTGACATTGACCATATAAGGTGCTTTCGATTATTTACTTTTGGCTGCTAGTAGCAGCTCGTAGTGACTGAATTCCGTTCGTTTGCCCCTCAAGCACATACCGAAAAGTCTACGGACATTAAATATTTGACGTTTGTCCGATTTGACGTTTATTTAAAGGTTAAGATTGTGCCGATTACGATTTAATACTATTTAAACCCCACTAAAAATACCTAAATATGCAAAATTTTATTATCAAAAACATTATAATTGAAAACTGTTCTTCTAACAACACAGGAAATTCATTGGCATTGGCACATGTCAGGTGGTTTTGAGGATCCTAAAAAATCGTGTTCGATTTGCTCAAAAGTCGTGACGACTGAGGCGTCACGCACAAGTGCTTGAAGCCCAAATAAACGAAAGCAACAAGTATCGACAACATCCTCGTTACAAACGAAGCATTCTGGAATGGAGTCCTCTTCCATGGCTGTCCAAGATTACAATAAAAAATAAATAAATAATAATAATAATAATAAATTCAAATAGTTAATTGAAAATCCAGCAAACCTTCTCCTTTATGTTTCCTCTTGATGCAACACTAGCAAGTCAAAATTGTCACTTATTCACTTGAAAAAATTCTTCTTTTTAATTGATCAATTGATAATCGTAAAATATTTATATAATAATTTATAAAATAATATTTATAAAATTCGTGCAAACGGTTACGACTGCTCCAAAAAACAACAAAGATTCAATGTCAACAATAGCAGACCACTGGAGTGGGCGCGTGGGTACACGTGGTAAGGTTAGGTACGATTCTCTCTGGTGAAGGGAGCATTAAAGACTTGAAAGAGGCGTACAAGAGAATGATAAACATGAAAGAACGGCGCTCAAATATGGGGAACAAGTTACATGAATGGAAAGGTCAGAATATAAGCTTTAATTCATTGTGGATATTAATTCTCAAAAAATTAACAGCGGAGAACAAAAAGCATTTTAAAAAAAGGCCGATTTTCACCTGTGTTACCAATTTTCCCGGTCCCTGGAAAATGAGTGCATTGTATTCCGAATGAAAATATAGGTTCAGAGAGTAGACATAGTAAGCTTTCAAATGGTGTGCACTTAATAACAAAATAATTGAACATTAGTTCTTTATTTTCGCTTGTTTACAAGATTTGTGAGAACTCAGAAAACAACTGAAAAATGCAAATAAATAAATAAACTTTTTATTAAAACGCCACAAAGATACTGAAAAAAAATTTCTAGGAACAATCAGGACCTCTTCAGATCCCATTTGAAAAAACAAGTGATAATAAACCATTTAAAATAAGTAAAATGTCAATGATTTAATGGAAGAGGCCAAAATATTGGGGGAAAATAACATTGGCCACTTTTTGCAATGTCCTCGACGGGCGATAACGGGGTTTAAGGTACACATATTGATACCTACGGATATTCCCATTACAATGAACTTTAAATCATCGAAAAATATTAATTTTTGACCAAGTTCTGGAAGAATTTGTTTGCCGGTTTACAAGTTAATTTTATAGACGGTAGCATTTTTAGAGGTATAGTGCAGCCGCGTAAGCAAGGAGAAGTTTGGATGCGATTATCTCGAAAACTATTGAATTCTCGAAAAAATGATGGGGACCATTTTTGTAGATAATTTAACGACCTTCACTTGTTACCCAAACAAAAATTGTCCAAATTGCATATTTCGGGAGATAATGGCGGGAAATCGTTTTTTAGGCGGCGTTAGAGGCCATTTTGGGCCCTTAGCCAAGGGGCAATCTTGGAGAATTTTTTCTCCCTTTGAAGTACCTGTCAAGACCTACAAATCAAGCCAAAAAAAATTATTGTACAAATATATATTGATAGGTTTGCCCCTTCAGTTACAACATATATATTTATTACAGGTAAAGAATATGAAATTTCGAGTAGTTCAAAAAATCATATTGGTACAATCTTTTTTATCGTGATAATTATATAACAACAATGTAATGAAAAAAACAAGTAGCAATTGTAATGATATAGACATGGTTAGTACTTGGATGGGTGACGACCATGCCAGGGAAAACCATCGTATAGGGCCCGTACAGCCTGCAGTGGACTAGCATATCACAGCTCGCAGGCATTATACCAATGAGCACGAGGTATAATGTAGATATGCCGTCTTTCGGAGGAGACGTAAAACCGAGGTCCCGAGTCCATGGATGTTGGGCTCGTTAAAGAACGCTACCACTGGTTGGAGCACTAGTGGGTTCGCCAAAATTTCCGGTTAGGGGTAGAGTGCTCCCGGCGTCGGTGATTAGTCTTAGAGCGGGTTTATCAATGCTCGGTTAAATATTGTAGCCTTCGGCTAAATCTTAGCTGTTGGTCAAAGTGTTTATCAACTGCCAGTTTGCATTAGCTGGCAGTCAAACTTTCGGCTATCCTAGCTGCCACTATCAAGTTGATGTTAACCATAGAACATACAGTTAAATACGAGAAAGTGGTGTTCCGTTATTCTAACCATAGATTCTAACTGACAACTGTGTCATGATTTTTTCATGTTTGCTTACATTTTGCAACAAAGATTATTTCAACTTTAAATTTGCTTGTGTTATTATTGCATACGGTGAAATCGAGAAGCTTATTTGATTCTTTTATAGTAGTTTAGTAGCATCTAGGTTCTGTTTGTATTTTATTTCATTGTTATTGTCAATGTATCTTGAGAAACTTGACGACCTTTTCGATGAAGAGCTTGGAGATTGGCGAAATATTGGAATTTGTAGAGTACGAAAGACGACCATCTGTTGAACGGATAAATCCCTTTGAAGAGCTCGATGATGTCGAGTTTATTACTCGGTTTCGATTATGTCTCATGATACTCCAACAAATTCCAGCTATTCTCGCCAAGTCACAGCATCCGTCTTTTTGCATTCTATTATACTTTTAAGGTGAACGGCTATTTTTATAAGTACCTAATTGTCGCTCTGACTCCGT
>CAJUYI010006666.1:0-13352 GCA_910591695.1 Galerucella pusilla
AACACCATACAATTTTAGTGATTAATTACATGGTATAAATAAAAAAAATGTTTTCAATGAATAAAACACAAGTGATATATGAGCAAAGTGAATGAAGCAGATATAACACAAAATGTACCAACTCGCTGCTCCGACGAGTCTATTTTTTACTTGTATTTTTTGGCCTCACAAGTATGAGGTAATCATTACGAATTAGGAATAAGAAAATACTTGTAGTTCTACCTTTTGCTTTTTCCTTGGTTTTTATGTATATGGCTCAATATACCTTTTTGGATATACCTCAATATAAGCAATCTTCCATACAAATGGATGATAGATCATTTAAGTTGTAACGTCTAATGATGTTTATATTTAAGGAAATATCTCTGATGATTCCAACACCACCCATAACGACTTCCTTGCCAATGGCCAAATTTTAGCAACAAGGAGGCCAAACTCAAACAATATTTTCCAATCTCAAACAGAAGGCTACTTGAATCCGGTATCTGTCCCACCAATTTCCAGGCCAATTGTTGGAATTAGTCGGCCAGGTTCAGTTGGCAGCAATGGTCCTTTAAGTCCAACATTGTCTCCTCCTCAATCTGAAACTCCTACAGAGCATAACAATAATAAAAGAGGCAGCTTAGTATCTGAGCCTACATATACAAATAGCGTGGTATTAGATAGTAGTTCAATGGTACCACAGTCTATGAATATGGGAAGTGCAGATGTTGCTGGAGATGTGAGGTGAGTTGTAATTTGACGACTTTTGGTTGATATCACACATTAACTATATAGGGTGTTTCAAATATGAATCGTAGTGCTAAGACAAATTAAATTATAAGAGTGAAAATTTTGCATTTGGTCCTTGGTTGCCATATGATTGATAAAAAACAGAATTCTGAAATCAATTTGTATATTCATTAAATACGAAATCAGCTTGAAACAATTGACCAGTATGATGATGTTGAAAAATTTTTAATAGTTTTGTCAAGTTTTGTCATATTTTCTTATATGGTTATGTCTGTAAAAAGAAACAATATTCTAATGGGGAATAGTTTAATATGTTGAAACTGTTGGTGTGCATAATGATAATATTAGTGCTACAGAAAAATCACGTGGAAACATTCGTAGGTCGACGACACCCTGATGCAAAACTGTAAGACAGGCTGAACAAAAATGATACCATATCATTTCAAGAAGTACATCTTCCAATCAACCTCGTCGTAGATGTGGTGTTTTAAGAGATAATTGCCATTGTCTGGATGATTTCTGACTTTAAGTACAAATTTGAGAAGCCCGCTTCGCTTCTTTTAAATATTGCAGATAATGTGTCGCAGCTGGTAAATGAATATTGCATTTCTTGGGTAGACAGTGCCGTTGTTTTAGTATTCTTTCAGGGTTTCAGATGCATGATTTCTTGTGTAAAAAGAAAGAAGCAACCAAAAGAACAGTAGGGTCCACATCCTCACCAACGACAGCCACAGCAGTATTCACGATATGGGTGGCCTTAAGTGACTATTTCTTCATTCTCACGAGACTTTGTCTGTTCTTGTTGGAAATGTCCAAATAATAATCCCCTGAAAATTTGATATCTTTACATTAACTCTAAGTTGTAGAGCTATCGGTTCATAGTGACTCCCAGCTTAAAACAATCTGATATCATTGAATACGGCCGAGATATAGATATTTGAATAAATATATATCAAAGTTTACGTGTATTTTAAATTGGAAAAGTTTTAACGCTTTGAGCGAGTAGGTACTTGGAGATAATATTAAGAGCTCAAATTTTCAGGAGATTCTTTTTTGGAAATATCCAACTAGATTTTGGATCAGGAGCGAAAATACAAAAATAGGTCCTAAAAAAATCAATCTAATATGTATGTTTCCGAGTTCACCGAGACCTAAAAGATCTATTATGCTCCCTTTCTTCTACTTAGGTACCGAGGACATTCTCAGAGACTAGAAAAGTAATTTCAGGATATATTTTAAGAATTTTAAGGGAAACAATGAAAGAATGTTACCAAAGCATTATAAATATCTTAACGGACTCCACAGGTCAGGCATTTCACATTAAAAATCCTAGCATTTGATGATAATAGGAAAATATTCAATAAATAACAATTTTGTCAGTTTATACCCCTTAATCATTCATTAACTCAACTCGTCTTATTGATTCATTTTGTAGCAAGTAGTTATAAATAACTAGAATCACTGTCCTACTAAATGTGATCCAGTGCCCATTCAGGCGACCATGTCCCGTTGGGATCCCCATTAAAACTCTGCAGTTTTACTTCGACTTATGCTTTAATTTTTGCTTTAATTTCACTTTTCATAAATAATAATTGACCGTAACCAACAAAGTACAGACCTGACGAAAAATGTCAGTGGCACATTAGAAAAAGACGCAAGACACATTACCGCTACGAAAGGTACGTCTGCATCCTATTTTATATGCTGTAACTTCTTCCGATTGATAGCTCATGCTTGCGCGTAATCTATACTTCAACTAATCAAATTTTTTTAGTCAAATATTAGGGTTAGATTAGATTAGAATTGGAGTGGCTTTTTGTCCAATCCCACTGCGACCTTTGCAGATCTATTGTGGTCCTCCCTATACTTAGAGCTTTTTATTAGACCTATTAGGCTGGATACCGCCTCCCTTGCAGCTCTCTGCTCTCGGTTTCACTTCTCTAAGTGAAACCGCAACCTTGCTAGGCCTTCGCACTCACAGAGTATGTGCTCCGAGGTTTTGTCTTTTTCCTGACAGAACCTGCATAAGCTGTCATCTGCTAGGCTAATTGTGTGCATATGTTTCCTCAGGCTGCAATGTCCGGTCAGCATTCCCACCACCATCCCCGTCGTTTCTCGACCTTGACATAGTAGGTCGTGTGACAGTTTGGCCGAAGAGCTTTTAAGGAATAATATAGCGAGCCTTTGTCCTGGGGTTTCATACCACCAGCGCAACCCCTGGTTGTTTATCCATTTGTGGATGCTCTCTTTATTTAGGCATTTAGCAATTCCACAGGAGGGTTCTGGCCCTATCATGACCTCTGTTGCTCCCTGATTGGCTCATTCATCGACCTTTTCATTGCCTTTTATTCCTTGGTGACCTGGTACCCAGGCTGGGGTCACTCTATTATGACTACCTATTCTGTTGAGGGCCTTGCGAGACTCCCACACCAGATTTGATGTTATCCGTTATGAACATATCGCCTTTAGTGCCACTTGGCTGTCGGAGTAGATGACGATTCTTTGGCTATCCACCTTCCGTCTCATCAACTCTTCTGCACAGCATTACATCGCCATTACCTCTGCCTGAAAGACAGTAGCATTTTTCCCAGGATTAGAGAGATCGTGATCTTCTCTTGTACCCCATATATTCCGGCTCCTACTCCAGAGTCTCTTTTAGATCCATTAGTGTACCAGTTGAGATTCGCAGTTGTAGGAAGCCCTGCTTCCCAGTCCATTCTCTCTGGAATGTAAACTGTATAAGTATATTGAGGGACAATCTGATCCATTGGATCTGCCTTTATTTCTTCATATAGCTTTTTGTAGGCTTTACCGTGTTCTTGACTCATCAGTGGAGGCCCCTGTGACTAACACATCTTGCATTTTCATGAAAGAAGATATGCAGTGGTGATACCTTGTGATACTTGAGCAGGCTTGTCTTTGGATACCATTTAGCTGCCTCTGCGCTTCAATCTGCAGTGTCCTGGGCCACCAGAAAACTGATCCATAGGTAATCATTGGCCTCACAACCTGTGTATACAACCATTTGATCAATTCTTTCCACACATTTGCCTGCACCTTCCAAGAACGATTCTGGCCTTGTCTTTGGTTTCTTCGATGTGAGAATTCCATGTAAGCTTCTGATCAAAGATTACCCTCAGGTATTTAACTTCTTTTGCAAATGGAATTTCCAGTCCATTAATTTACGGCTTTTGTAGTCTTTGCAATTTTCTCTTTTTTGTAAACGGTACCAATGTAGTTTTGTGGGGATTCACCGCCAGCTCTTCCTCCCTACACTAGCCACTTACTATATTAAGCGCCATTTGGGTGCGCTCTGGTATTGTGTTTGGAAACCGTCCTCTTATCACAATAGCAAGATCGTTCGCATACCCAGGCACTGAATACCTTCGTCTGACAGCTGTACTAGAAAAGTGTCAACTAGAATCGCCCACAAAAGGGGCGATAAAACAGCTCCTTGGGGACAACCCCTTTTCACCTCCGCTGTGGTGGCTGCCTCTCCCAGGGTAGATGTGATTATCCCATTCCCTAGATTAGCTGCCAGCCACCCGCAGATGATGGGTTCGGCCCCTCTTATTTCCATATACCTTGTTATAGATATTGGAGAAGCAATATTGAATGCTCCCTCTATGTCCAGAAAATTAGCTACTGCTATTTCCTTGTCGTCGATCGACTTGGACAGTAGCCTGCTTAATTCGTCCGGAGCCAAGTTTGTTGACTCACCCTTTTGATATGCATACTGACTCTCGTTTAGAGGGCGCGTTTTCAGAGCGTTGTTCTTTATGTACCTTTCTACTAGCTTTTCCAAATCTTGAGCATAAAGGACGTTAGGCTACTAATTGGTCTATATGACTGGGGCGTTTGATCTGACCTACTTTCGGAAGATAGATGACCTTCACCTTCCTCCATATTACCAGAGTATATTTAAGAGCTAGGCTAGCCTTGGAGATCTTACTTAGCCTCTTTACCCTTCTGCAGTAGGACGGAGAGATTCCATCCTCCCCGGTGATTTAAAGGGTTGGAATTAGTCTAATGCTCATCTCATTTTATCTGGTCTTGTAATGGCAGTTGTATGTTGCCAGTCTTCCCGACTACCTATCTCTTGGGGATTGCTGACTACCTCCTACCTACTTAGATAAATGGTAGCTCCTGGGAAGTGTGCTTTTGTCAGCAACTCAAAGCAACTCCGCCAGAACTTTGTGGATTCGGGTGCATTCAATGGTCTCCAGAACCTTCTCCAACTAGGTAATTGTTCCACCAAACTGTGCTCCCTCCGTTTCCCTGCGTTTTCTCGGTAGGCATTCAAAATTACCTCCTTAACCTGGTCAACTGCCACATCTAGGTTTTTTTCCTTTTATAGTGACTGCCCCTACCTTCAGTGACTGTTTGAGGTATTTATCGTATCCTTCCCAGTTCGTCTCTCTTGGATTTTTGAACTTAGTCACTATTAGGGGTGGTGACTTAAGATCGAATCTTATATGCCTGTGATCGGAGCATGATGGTTCCTGTGGAACCCGTCAGGATACTATGTTATCACTTATTCTACTGGTACTCAAGGTCAGGTCTAATACCTCTTTCCTAACATCTGTGATAAAAGAGTAGGTTCTGTACCTCTATGGGCAATAATAGTATATTACGTAACGTGTGTGGTAAGGAGCATTTTACGCACGAATGGAAAAGTTACGCACGATGCCGCGTAGCGGCGAGTGCGTAATTCCGTGAGTGCGTAAAATGCTTTACAACACGAGTTACGTACTATACTTTACCTACGACCTACTTGTACTTGTATTTTTCATAAGAAGCATAAGAAATAACAGTTACATAATTAGAGGTGCTTGGTACACTCCATCTCTATTACTCTATTACCAATGAAAGAAGCACAGTAAAGAACTAACGTTTAATCATTATTATTATATTGTTGATAATCGAAAGTCCATTTTTCAATTATAATCAATACATATACATAGCCCTTTGTGCTTTTCACAGTTAAACGTGGCCATATCTAATGTTTTCAAATAGTAAATTTTGAATAAAATGGAGACGTCTATTGACAGTTGCTAAGATGTTGCTAGGGAAGCCGTGCGATTTACTTTACAGCTGTGCGTTTTTTTTACAGTGCGTAATAGCTGTCATTACATTGATACCGACTGTGTGTTATTGACTGATTACAGGGGGGGTCGTAGGTAAATTTAATAACCCTCTCCTAAGTATGAATTTGGGAAAAATATAAAAACTCATTTCATGTGTTACTATTAGATTAAGACATCTCCATAATATTCTCTACTTTTGATTTTATTTTATCCAGCCCCTTTTAGCAGTTGCTAGTTGCTAATGTACTGGTAGTGGAAAAAAATTATTTCATTTATGGAAAGTGTGCTTTGGACTGTCAGATAATTGTTGTTAGCAAATGACATTTCTTATGTATTTCATCGTTTGGGTGAAACAGTTCTCGTATTTTCAACAAGCATAATGACCGAAATTTTATTAAGAATATCATAATCACCGATATAGCGAGTTTTACCAGACAAGGGGTACTTAATTAGCGAAACAGCCATTATTGGGAAGCATTATAGGCGACCAACTACTGGGGCCATATGTTCTGCCTACAAATTTAAATGGATAATCTTATTTATTTATTTTTGCAAAATATTTTTAGTGATATTTTGGATAATCTGTCACTAGCTGTAAGAAATGTAATGAAATGTAAAATGTGGTTTATGCAAGTTTATGCTCCACCTCATTTCCCTTCAGTTGTTAGAAATCATCTATATGACATATGCCAAAGATGGATTGGTAGAGGAAGTGATTTCTTCATTCACGGGGAAAACAGCCAAAAACACGAACTATTATTACTTAATGAAGTGAACTCTTTTATAGAGTTATAGAGTTATAGAGTTGAAAACTAAAACTATAAACTTACTATTGAGTGAGATTATGAATTAAAACCAAAGTAACACAAAAATACACGAAAACTGTAGGTTTGTTTACGAGGGGTGATAAAAAATTACTAAGAATGTCTTTATATGTGAAATTGTTACTTTTGGTGCTAATTCAAAAAACTATTGTGGAAAGAAAATGACCATCTATAAATAACAAAAATATTGTTAATATTACAGTGATATAAACATTATATTATTGACAGCCGGTACCTGTCATTTGTAAATTTATTGTGGGATGACGAAATAAATCAGTTGAAAAACACTTCAAAACCTCTCACATCAGGTAATCCCTAACAAACAATCAATTTCAGTATTTTATTATTGTTATAAAAACAAGAAAAATCCCGTAGTAATTCAGAGGATGAAAAGATTATGGAACAAAAAAATGATCAATTGTGATGGTTTTCAACCTCTCACGTTGAGGCCCTACTGGATGGAAATCGTTTGCATCCCCCCAAGCTGTTCTTGTTTATTTGCCAAACTTTTTATTATAAAAAAATGTTTGTCTTGTCAAAAAACACAATTCTCTCACTCATCTATAACATGTTCTGCTAAAGCCCATTATTTCGGTTTTTTTAATCTTACATCACATTTGTGTTGGACATATCGTGATTTTATTTGAAATTAAGATATCTTTCGGAACTACACTCAGGTGCAAAAAATTCGATCCATTTCTTTTTTCTCATTTATTTTAAGTCTTGCGACTCTCAAGTTATTGTATGGCATATGTATTTTTAGGTATGCCCTCGTATATCCGAAATAAACTCAAATATTTATATTAGATCTGCATTTTTTATCACAAAGGCATTTATGTTTTTATTTGAAAAAATTATTCCGATAAGCGAAAAGATAAATCATTGTTTATTGCATTTATTTCAACCCGGGTTACCTTAGTGATCCTGTAGTGTCAAAACGCGTTGCATTCTTAATTCTAATTGCAATAAAATGTTCTTAACTCCGACGGATGCAGCTAGAGCGGTGGCTTTAGTTCAAGATGGTCGTAGCCAGTATTATGCAGCTGATGTGTTAGGTGTTAGTCGTTCGGCGGTTCAAAGAGCAGTTCAGCGATTCAAGGAAACCGGCAACTTCACAAGGAGGCCAGGTTCCGGTCGTAGAAGGGCAACATCCGAACGAGATGACCGATTTTTGGTAACTTCATGTTTGAGAAATCGGCATAACACATCAGTTCAACTGGCCAATCGTCTGAATGAAGTGAGAAATGTGGATGTAGCAGGTGGACAGTTCGACGTCGACTTGCTAAAGCTCATTTAGTATTCAGAAGACCAGCCCTATGTCCACTATTATCCGTAGAGCATCGCAGAGCTAGACTTGCCTTTGCAAGAGAACACGAAAACTGGAATGACGCAGACTGGCGAAGTGTATTGTTCTCAGATGGGTCCAGGTTTAGCTTGAGGTCACCAGACGGCCGCGAAAGAGTTTGGCGGAGGCAAGGAGAGCGATTTGCTCAGTGCAATATTGCAGAAAGAATAAGCTATCGAGGAGGCTCAGTGATGATTTGGGGTGGTATAAGTTACGAAGCTCGTACTGACCTAGCTATCGTGGATGGCGGTTCTATGACGGGTGCAAGATACATAACGACCATTCTTGATGAGCATGTGATACCTTTTGCCCCGTTCATCGGACCCAATTTTCTTTTCATGGACGACCATGCGCGTCCGCACCGTGCTAGGATCGTCAATGACTATTTAGAAGAGGTGGGAATTGTCCGTATGAATTGGCCAGCTTGCAGTCCTGATCTCAATCCAATTGAGCATCTGTGGGACATAATGGGAAGGCAATATCGAGCACGAATACCTCGTCCAAACAACCTGGCTGAGCTTGGTGCGGCTCTTCAGGAAATATGGAGAGAATTGGACCAAACTGACATCCATAGGTTGATTAGCTCGATGCCACGCCGTATTCAAGCTGTTATAAGGGCCCGAGGAGGAAACACTAGGTATTAATTATCGCTGCATACACCACATTTTTGTATTGCCATTTTTTATTCAAGAAGTTTTCATTCATTTTTCAATTTTCTGTATTATGGTGAATGGCTCTATAAAATAAAGATTTATTTTCTGTAAACTATGGGTTTTATTGATATTCAATACGTATTTTTCAATCTATAACTTATTTTAAAGTTTAATATCCAAAGATCTTAATTTTTTATTGAAAAAATCGTATGGATCGAATTTTTTGCACCTGAGTGTAGTTCGGAACTCATGTTCGAATGGGTCCTAACCAGTACCCAGACAGTGTTGAACTCATCCCCAAGGGAATGCCCACCAACCAAACCCACTTCAAGCTCGCCGTTACTCCCGCCTCGGAATCACTACCCTAGCATACTTCAAGGCGGGCGGCGGTCCCTCACACACTCTCCGTCATCTACTCCCTTCTATCACTCCTACCTCTCACATGCCTTCTCTTTCACAATCATGCTTTCCACTAGATTCATCTGTAACACCCCCATCTATCCTCTTCATTTTTTCTTCCTGCTGTCTGCTTTCTCCTTCCTCCTACTTGCTCAGACTCGTCCCCTCTGAGGGGTCCAGAGAGTACCTCCCATTTTTTCCATCTACGTCTATATCATCTCCCTTCCGTCCCCTACTACAATCTGCCTTCCCTGGCTCGTCTCCCCTTTCCCCGCATACCCTACAAAGAAAGGCTAGCCGACAGTCTCTGGCCATGTGCCCCACGCTCTTACATAGCCAGCATTCCCTAATCTTCTCCACTCTCCTTGTCTTACATCCCGCTACCTGGTGTCCATTGGCTATTGAAATCATTTTTATATCGACCAATTTATCAAAGACCGATGTCTTTTTTTCTCTGTTTTATTATTGACTTGAATTCATTTTTGCCTGCTTCGAAAACTACACGTTTGGAGAATTGGTTCACAGATCTGATAATGATTTTTCTCCATTTACAGGAGGAGTGAATTTGGTTATAGTAACCATTAAGGTTCCACTGAAGTATGAACGTATTATTCATTATATTTATTCTTTTGTGAAAGAGGTTCGCTATCCGATTCTTCAGTGGTTGGGGAGCTGGAGAGACAACTTTTTCCTGAGTCTTGTGATGTTAATATTTTTTGCCATTTGTGTTTTGGAGTCTTCGATGGAATACTGATGTTCTCTCTCTTTTGGGAGTTTGGAGTTGATTGTATTTTCCAGAAAGTCGCATATTTGGGTGAATTTGAAGATAAAACTTGGAATTCTATCTTCAATTTGCCCTGTTGTATCTTCCGAAGATTTTTTCTCCCTTTTCCTTTGCTTCGCGAGTTTTTGTGGTGTAACAAAAGGGGGTTGAATACATTTTCTCAAATATCTGGTGGATGATTTGGTGGAGTGAGGTTAGATGTTTGTATTATGCCTTTTGTAAGAGAGTTTTAGGATGGACGCATTGAGATGCTTTGTATTGGAGAATTAAACATTTGGGAAGTTTTTGTTCTTGCAATGGTTATAAAAGAGGGTATATGAGTTGATGGTAATGTGGTTACTGGGAGGTAGAGGTATTTCATGGTATTGTGGTGGTAGAAATTTCTGTTGCCGATACTGTACCTACTGTTGGAGTTTTCTTCCGTGGTTTGGTTAGATTGTATTTCTTTGTCCTCCATATGTTCAAGATTGTTCTGTATTTTTGGAAATTATGGTCATCAATATATAGGTATAATCAGTAAGTGGTATTGTCATGAGAGATGTTGTAAGGATCAGGTACTTATGTTTGTGTGTTGAAGTTGTTGTATTCAAATTTTGGCATCCGAATTTTCAAGAAGGTAATTTTGAATACGGCTGATATCCCCATATTTATCTGCTATTCTTCCAAGAGAGGTAGGAATTGTTGGGATATATAACTAGATATATAACTAATATTTGTGCTGGAGTTATGAATCTTCTTATTTCTACTTGTGTTCCATTAATTTTGATGGTGTTGCGAGTACTAAAAATATTACCTACACTATTTTTTTAGGAAGATAGATGCAAATTCGGTTATTGACAATTCTTGAAACCAACAATACGTTTTGAGGTCCTATTACTATTATATAGTCGTGTACCTTTATTACATCGATTGCTCAGAGAACTACAGCTTGATATTTTATTGGTTACTTGTACGGAATTACTATGCTTGAGTAGGTGATAGTTGTCATGTTTCCAGTGGAGAAATTTTCTCCTGATCATTTGGACCCATTCATTTTCCACATTATTTGGAATCTATCTGAATTCGACATTGTTGTCGAATGGGTTCATGTTCAGACTACTAATTACCGGTGTGCATTACTTTCGACATTTTTATTTTTGTAGATTAATTGCCAATCAAAAATCTATTCACAGTAATGTCTATAATAGTTCATGGAACAAGCTTTTGCTAATTTATCATTTGAATTATGTTCATATTTTTCACGCAAGTAAGTAAAATTTAGCTAATTTTCAGAACCAATTAATAACGTGGTTTTCAAGACTAAACTCCTTGAAAATTAAATAATGTTTTCTTGCATTTTTGTGTTATTTCAGTTTCAGTCTATAATCTCACTCACAAGTGTGTTTAATAATCTTTAATTAAACTCAAATTTTTGACCTGGTTTCCTTTATTTTAATATTTTAGCCTTGAAAATGGAGGCAAAGTTTCCCGTGAATAAAGAAACAATTTCTTGTGTAGAAAGATTTTTTCTTAGTCTTATTTTGTAACTAGGCTGCCGTGAATATTTGCCAGTTTTATATATATTTAGTATATATACGAATACTTTCATTTATCTTAAACGAATACTACCATTTATTTTACAAAGATTCCGTTTTTTTATTTCGTGTCAGGTGAACATAACTTTTTTGAATAAGACTTTGTCATTGGCTCTGCCTGTGACGTTAAATATTGATTGATAGTATTTTCAATATATGCTTTCACTTCCAGTAGTTTATCTCACGTGTACATGAACATCGATATGCCCCAGGCTACAACAGATGATCCCGAAGAACGTCATTGTTACGCCAATATCGATACTGAAAATTTAGAAGCTATAAGACCACCAGATACACCTTTAGTGTCCTGTGTAAGTGTAGACTCAACCACCATCGAAGAAGTAAATTATGCAGAGTTGGATTTAAACGGAGGTGGTGATGGCAATGAAAACGTTCCGCCTGTAAGTGTTATACTTTTACGTTTTACAGTAAGAATAGTTTTGTGGTATTATATGAAATCTAATCATTGATTTCTGTCTACTCAGAATATTACTCAATTATTATGCCTTGATATTGTTTTTTGCTCCTTGCCCTCTGGGTTTTCTAATGAGCAAATCCAATCACTAAAGGTCCATCAAAAAAAACTTTTTGTAGAGAAATATTTCTGACAGGCCTAACTTTTTTTTGTAAATACGTCAACATTCATGTGAAAACCAAAAACGATACAACTTTAATAAAAAAATTACCATGTAAAGCAGGAGTCTCCAAACTACGCCCCTCCAAAAGTTTTGAACCGGCCCGCCCTTAATGTTGCGAAAAAAGCCCCCAGCTTCTTTGTCGAAGGGGCGGTATTTTCAGTAGTTTGTTGGACTTTGGGTAAAGTAGATTGGAGACCCATGGTGTAAAGTGCGAAAAAACTGAAATTCACCATCAGCGTTACATTTTTCGGTAAAGACCTGAATGGTTTCATTTGTCGGGTTTATTTAATAGTGCAAACCGAGCTGTACAAAGATCAGTTTCATTTGTAGAGCCCAGTTATAGCAAGGGTTATGAAAGGCCTGTAACTCTATACGTTTGAGAATGACAATTTTTGGCAACCTAGTGTTTGCGAAGGATAAAATTTTCAATAACCAATTGAGGCGCAGTTTAAACACTGTATAATCAAGCAATAACAACTGCCTCAAGGCGTATTAAATAATCAGGAGTGTTTAGCGGTACTAGGTGCAATCTTTTGAATTCAACAATGTTGAGATACCAGAGGCCCCAGACAGGGACAGAAATGGCAAGTGTATTAATTACAGTGGAATGATACAAGGTTATACGCGATTGCAGGAAGTTATTTTTGAACGTGAGAGCGTATTCATGGCTTGTTTGCATTTGGAAGATCAATTCATTGCCTGTTCGCGAAATAGTGAAGAACAAGTATGAGTAACCCCTCAGTATGTAAAGTGGTCATTTCAATTTCAACATTATTGAGCAGGAATTTGTAATTTCTTGTTATCTTTTGACCGCCTCTTGAGAAACAGATAATTTTAGATTTTGAATTGTTAACGGTAAATTTGTTATGGCGAGTATATTGTTCAAGAGTGCGTAGTTTTCTAACCAGATCTACAGGGTGTTTCAAAAAAAGGTAACACCGTCTCTAGGATAGGTAAAAAACTGAAAAATAATTGGGGTTTGCTTAGTAAAATTTTTTTCTAACGCCATCCGTTTTCAAGATAAAGGGCGTTGAAGAAAATAAAAAATTACACATTTCTTACGATTTTGCCGAAACTACTGGCACCATTGTAATGAAATTTTATACGAATATGTTTTGGAAGCTGATATATCCCATGAATTTGTTTTTATAACTAACTCTCATAGAGGGCGCTAGTTACACGATTCATACAACGTATTATACAACATAACTTTTTTTAGGGTAGAATTATTAGTCAAAACTTCAAGTGAACATAAACATCGTTTAATTCTACACCAAAAAGGTACTCTTGGTAAAACTCGATATTATGTACCGTTT
>CAJUYI010006667.1:0-13350 GCA_910591695.1 Galerucella pusilla
AACCTATCCTAGAGACAACTTTTTTTCGGTATAGCGTAAAGAAAAAAAAAAAATTTCGGCCCACCCTATTAACTATGTCTATGTCGTAATGTATCTCTAATTATGTTAATTCCTCACTTGATATTTTGTACCGAACCCTTGTGAAAAGATTTATTTTAGACACAATAAAACTATCTATATATCTATCTATCTATCTATCTATCTATATTGTATGGGAAAGTAGATATACCTGTGTTCACCTTGGGACACCAGTTAGTGCGCATTCTGAGCGTCTTGATTAAATACAAAAACAAATAATTACAACAGACACTTTTTCCGGGGTTTAATTGCCGGCAAACATGAAAATAAATTATATTCATAATAGAAATAGATAGACTGTGCATGGCGGTATATGGAGTGAGAACGCCCCCATCATCACCGTTGCTGCGGTCTCTATGCACCAAAAAAATAAACCAGTGATACTTTTTTTTTGTGTGTGTGTTTGGGAGCCGTTCTGATGCCGGGAGCACTGCAGCCTGTTGGCTTATTGTACTCTACTCCCACATTTAGTCCACCCATCCAGTTATCTCCGTACCTTCGGGTAGACGATATAGGTCCATTGGATGTGTGCCATATACTTCGGGTGGCACATTGGCTTCTCCGAAGATTGTTTGTATCCTCAAGTACAGTGCCTCACAGTCAAATAAGATATAAGTTACGGTCTCGGTCTCCATGCCACAAAGTCTTCAGCTGAGGTCCCCGTTGTATAACCCTATTTTATGCAGGTGATCTTTTACCGGGGTATGACCCGTTAAATAACCTGTAATAATTCTTAGCTTATTCCTACTGATATTCAGTAGTTCTTCGGCCCGTTTTACACATGTGTCACCTATGAAGGTTTTACTGTGTACCTGCTTTGGAGTGTTCCTCCTCTAAAGTATATGTTGGCTTTGTACCCATTTTTGTATTTGCCCTCGGACTACCTTCTGTGGTCCCAAGAGCTGGTTCTGGCCCAACATATGCTGTTGCTGAACCTCTTCTCGCGAGTTCATCAGCTTGTTCATTTCCAGAAATACCGTTATGTCCCGGCACCCACACTAATCTTACTTTAATGTGGTCTGCTAGTTTATTCAGTTCTTTCTGGCATTCTTCTACCAGTCTGGATGTTACCTTGCGGCTGTTTAAAGCTGCAAGGGCTGCCTGGATGTCAGTTAGTAGGTATGTTTATCCTATGAGTGTCAGTCCTATATTTGTTAATTCTGACACATTCTAGGATAGCATAAATATCTGCCTGAAATACAGGTATGTTCTCCTAGTGAAAATGAGATTCTTGTGTTTCTCATTTCACTATACACACCTGCTCCTGTACCTTCCCCAGTCTGTGACCCTACTGTGTACCAGGTCTCTCCTCGGGGAAGCTTCAGTCTGCTTGGGTCTTGCCAGTCCTTTCTGTGAGGTATTTCTACCTCATATTTGGGACTGAGGAGAAGTTTAGTGGCCATATAGTCTGTTTTCATATCTAAAATGGGGCGCTCTCACTCCATCTACCGCCATGCACAGCCTATCTCTTTCTATTATAAATAATATTTATTTTACATGACTAGCTCTTGGACTATTATTTCAATTAAATGGAAAACGTTTGTAAACATTATACCGAGTGCTGCGGATCTTAGGTACATCAAAGCAGACAGGAATATTGGCAAAATCCTCAAAAACGTCTTTACTCACTTCACATAACGCGATTTTCTTGAGGCACACCCAGCAGATTCCGTTGAGACTTTCTCTACTATGATCTGGGGATTATCTCAATTACATTTCACTTTTTTTTAGTTCTTTATATTATCGTAAAAATTATAATCATGTCTGTAGTTTATCAATGTGAAAAATATTGTCGACTACTCGCAATTCTTTGTATACATTTTATATCCTTGCACGGATGTACGTAAATATGTTTCTAGCTAACAAACGTATGCATACAATGTGGAGAAAAGCCTTCTATCTCTAAAACAAAATCATTTCAGTTGCCCTGGAGATAAAAGAAGATTGCATTTTGGTGGAATGCTTCCAGAGAAATGGAATTTGCTAAGAGATGTAATATGTAATTCAGCATGAGCAGACACATTTCTATTTCGGGAAATTCGATTGACGAAGATATGAGGGTGGGGTTTTTGAAAAAATGTTGAATTTAAATAAGAGATCATATTTGATAAATAAAATAGATAATATACGTTGGTTTGCGCGGAGATATTTAATTCAAACTTTGAACTTTGGACAAAAATGGCTTCTACAAAAAATAAATCATCAAAAAACAAAGAAATGAGTGCATTGAAAATTGAAAAATGTTTCAATCTTGACTGTTGAAAAATTTTAAATTTTGGTGAATGCGCAGGTATAAAAAATGTAAAGTTGGTTAGTCGAGTAGACCGGTTCGGGATAGTTCCGAGAAAAATGGATCATACCATTCGATAGCAGCAAATTAGCAACAAAATATGCGGTAGAGCTCGTATGAGCAACTAATTCAAGGCTCAAAATATAACAAAATGGACACCGTAGCGGTCTTGGAATCGACTGGAGCAACAAAATCAATTATTAAGCAACAAAGTATAGCAACACATTATGAGCCGAGTTGGGAACGTACCCTTTAAAAAGGCAGCCGCAGCTTTAATGTGTGTTTGTGTGGGGGAGAATGGCCTCAGACATAGTCTATTAGCCACAGAAAATTAAAAGTTAGTAAAAAATTAGAATATTAATTTGACTGCCACAGACTAATGCTATAAAATTACTGTTGTAGCGTATATCTAAATATAGTACAGGATATGAAGCTCAAAAAAGGGTAAAACCTCGCAATTTTTTCGTCCAGCATGGATTGACTTGAAATTTTAACAGGAGTAGGTGATAGCCGAAGGTTAAAAATCTATATCGAACCGAAGGGCGCTAAACGGTTTTTAGGGGTGAAAACTACCCTTATTCGTCAAAAATCATAAAATAACATTTTAAACCTGAAAATGGGTAAGATTTGGTTTGGATAAGTTGAATAATGATTGTTTTGAGCTTTGGAATACAATTTCATCATATTTCAACCCTTAAAAAGCAGCCCCTGTTACAGCTTAATGTAAAAAAATCACGAATCCTTAAAAAATGATTTCGCCTCTGATTGATTTGCATAAACATTTGGGATTAGGCTCAACTCACCCTCTGCTTTATATATCATGTCATGCCGACGAACCCTGATTGTTTCTTAGGGTTGAAAACTACCCCTAAATGTAAAAGATTAAAAAATAGCATTATAAATCTTAAGATAGGTGAAAATTGGTTTGAATTAGTAAAATGATGAATTTGTTACATTTCAAAATACAATTTTATACTTTTTCACCCCTTAAAAATCAACTGTTATTAGTGTTATATGTAGAAAAAAATTTTTTGCCAAGAGAAAAATAATTAATGCTAATAGGGATTTGCTCAATAATTCTGTTGTAAAAAAAATGTGTCACGTGCATTAAGTAACTTTTCAACCTTTAAAAACCACCCTTCACAACATTGTAATTTTTATAAACTATTGTAATAGATATTTCGTATATATAACGCCCCACTGCCGAATAAACCGGTTTTGTACATTATTATGCTTCCAAGTGCACTATACTATACTATTGGAATTTTTCGAAAAAAAAAACGATTGGTTTTTTTAACATATTTCCTTCATTTTTGATGATAAAAAGTTTATTCAAAAACAATTTTGTAGGGTTTTTCAAGAACTACAAGGATCTGTAAGTTAAATCTCTTTAGACCCTTTCGTTTTTAAATGGGGTGAGTTTAAAGGGCTAAAAAAATGTGGGGCTCGTGCGTAAATAGACGTTTTAAACGGCTATATCTCGTCAAATATTAACTGTACAAAAAATCTACTTACAGGAAAATTTTTGTCATAAAAAAAGCTACAATTTCGTTGCTTAACTTTGCTTGTACCTCTAATATTTTCGGAGTTATTTCGAAAGAAAGGGTAGAAAATACAAAATTATGAAAAATAACTTTTTACTTTAAGCCATAGTTTTTTGAAAACTATGAATTTTAAATTGGTCAAACTTCTTGGACATATTAACTATACATGTACAAAGAGAATTGCACAAGGGTAAAGATCAATTTTAATTAGGTGGGTAGTTAGGGGGTTGTTTTCACCGATTTTTTGTATGAAAAATTGAGTACTGACATTATTTTTGTCATAATTCACTCAATTTTGATGCAGACCTTTTTTTAAAAAAAAGGAAGGTCTAATAATGCTCTTTGAAAAAGATTCTATGAGTTTTCTACGAAAAATGCATCATTTTTCCGGTATTTGACTTTGAATCTATCACATTTTGCATTTGGGAAAAAAAGCTAATCATTGATGGGCCATATCTCGGTTCCTATTGATTTTAGAAAAATTATAAAAAAAAAGGTTTTTTTATTTTTCCAAAGCTACAATTTTGCTCTCCACAGTTTTTTTGATAAAATGCATAATTTTCGAGTTATCCGCGAAAAACATATCAAAAACGTCGATTTTTTCCTCTAAAAAGCGTTACTTTCAATCGCAAATAACTTAGAGAATATTGATTTTACAAAAAAATGTATGGAACATTTTTTGCTCAGAATCACTTTTTCAATCGATTCCTGTGGTTAAAATGTAATAAAAAATGTTCAAACCCGAGATGGGGTGGCAACCACCCCCAAGGCTTTAGCGCCCTTCGGTTCGATATAGATTTTGATCCTTGGGCTATCACCTACCTTCTGTTAAAATTTCAAGTCACTCCATGCTGGACGAAAAAATTGCCTGGTGAAATGCTTCATTCCCTGTACTAATAGATAATTTAGATTTACTTATGAATTCCACTATAGCATCAAGTACATACTTATCAATGTTTGCCAAAAGAGTCGTTATATTTGTGGGAAGAGAAAAATTGAAATCGTTCAGAGAATTGTAAAGTTCGATAGTTGCTATCTTGTTTTCAGTGCATTCAAAGAAACAAAAAGTTTAGTATAAGTGTTCATTTTGGAGGCTCTCTTGGCTTCCAAGTCAACGTACTCATTTCCTTCTAAACCACAGTGCCCTTTTACCCAAATAAATACAATACTTTTTTTCGAGATTCTTAATTCGCTTAATAGTTTTTTCATTTCTAAAATTGTATTTTGTCTGTAGCACTTGAGTGAAGAACCTTCTATAGCCTGTAATACTGACTTGGAGTCACACATAATAACAGCTCTTTGGATCGGATTTAAAGTACACCAAGATAATGCTTTTAACATTTTTTGTTAACCAAAATCTCGTTAGTAGTTTGTTAGCGTTTTCTCCTTTGTATACTATTTCTGATTAAAGTGGCTTTTAAAGCCATCAAAGCACGTTTAGTTTCTTGGTGAATATGTTAATGAGTAATTTTCCTTGAATTTCCAGAGTAAATAAAATTACCAAGTTGCAGAGTTTTCATATCCTCAATGTTTTTGCTCTATTTTGCTATTTCCTTCGCCTCGCCTTCCAAAAGGCAACCGAGCTGGCATTTAGAACTTCTATTATTTATAGTTGAGTGTCGTTATTGTTTTTCTTTTCTAAAGCTCACATGACAGTTTTTACGATGCAGCGGAAATTATTCCTAGTGTGCAAAAAAATAATTACGTTTCAATATGGAACGTGGATCGTAAAACTTTTAATAAATTCCGTAATAAAACTTCTTACATTTTTATAGCGGATAACCTCACTTTGACGAGTATTTTCACTCTTATCACTCAATCTCACATAAATAACTATTAACAAGGCTGTACATGACGAAAGGGTCTATTCTGTAACTAATCCTAAATTAAAAGGCATCTTGAGAATAAGTTTTAAACGAGTCCCCAAAAATTTTGAGCGCAAACGCGACCTAGGCTAGGTTAGGTTTTTGGTGAGTGGGTCTATAAGGCTATTTGGATCAGATACCTGATTCGAGCCGCGGCGAGGCAGGCACAAATTATATGATCTGCTGTTTCGTCATCTTCCAGACAAAGACAGCAAGTCGGATCTTCCGACAGTCCAAGTTCTAGCATATGATGATTCAGATGACAGTGGCCTGTTAAAAGGCCTGTTAGACAACGTAGGTCATGTCCGCTATAGTCTAACATTTGTTTGGAGACATTCTTCGAAGGATGTATAAAAGCCTTTGAATGAACCAATCCCGGTACATTATGCCAGAAGTCTAAAGCTCTTCTTGCTGTACTGTATTTAGTGTTTGTTTGGCAAAACTTATTGCGATGCCAATTGTAGAGGCTCTGGTCCGATAGAAACACGTGCAGCTCCCTCCCTTGCAAGAGAGTCTGCCTTCTCGTTTCCTTCCATGCCAGAATGTCCAGAGATCCAGACCAGCCATACTTTATTGAGTTCTCCTATTGAGGAGAGTCGTTTTTAGCAGTCTAAAGCCAATTTCGACGTGAGCTAAGTTAGCTAAGTGCTTTCAAAGCCGCTTGACTGTCCGAGAAAATTTTTATTGTTCTATGTATATGAGATTGGCCTGCTCCAATCTCTCCACAATGGCGTATTTGCGCCTGAAATACGGTGGCATAGGATCCTAGAGAGGTTGAAATTTCTGTCCAAGGTCTGCGCCCGGCGTATATACACCTGCAACAGAGCCTGAGGGTGTTTTTGAGCCGTCTGCTCTTAATATCTAGTTCAACGCGACCTATCAATCGGAAGAAATTACATCACTCAAAATAGGATGCAAACGTACCTTTTCTATTGGCAATGTTTCTTACGTCATCTTCTACTGTGCCACTGTCAGTTCTCGTCAGATCTGTACTTTGTTGTTTACGGTCAATTATTATTTATGAAAAGTGAATTATTAGAATGCGTAACTAATTTGTACAGATGTGACTGATATCACAATTAACACTTGAAATAGTTTCCCATAGAATTTAATGTTTGACAATAGTTTTGAATACCGTAATTTCATTTGTATTCAAGTACGCAATTATTCAGTAGTTGGAAACTACTCGTACCAGCAAAATTTCATGAATTGTCAATTTTAGAGCTTAATTACAATGGTAAACAAGTTCGGAGTTTTCGTAATATTCAGTAACATAAAGCTTTTCGTAAAGTTAGTGACCCAGATCGTATAAACTTTCAGAAGCAATTAATTTTTTGGAATAAAAATCGTACTAAACGTGATCAACGGATATTTCTGAAGTGTCTTGTATTAGGGCTAGCAAATAGCGGACAAAAGTTCAATTAAAATGGGAATAACTTTTCAGATGAATAAAGTTTTTTCTCTGAGTAGGTATAATGGTCCAAGATCCCAAAGCGTTAAGACATAACTTATTTTCAAATAGATGAAATGTTTGGTTGTCAGTAGCTTCTCGTGTGCTTTGAATACCTGTGTGTTTGTTAAGCTAGCCTATGGGCACCTTGGAAAGTATCAGGTGAGAAAGGTAACTAAAAATAAGAGTCACTTTACTCAAATTTGTATGTCTGATTTTTATAAACCTATGTTTTGTAGAATAATATTCGTAAGTAGTATCATAAGTATCAGACACTTTCCATGGACCAAAATTTTTGTCAGACGCTTTAAAGCTCCACAAAAAATTAATAAACTTTATTTATTTTTACGTCTGACTCACAAATATGTTATCAAGGCAATACTAAGTTATATTTCGTTAGTCAGACCAATTTGTAATGACCGAACAGCCCCTAAATATAAAAATTATCAGCCGGGAGTATGAGTGCGAGAGCACCATGAATGCGTTTCAGAGCGAGTGAGACGTCTATAGTAACTCATTTCCCCCCTTCTTTCATAAATATTAACTCACAATGTCACAGTCTAATGTGTATGTGCCCTTCATGCACAACGTATAGTATTCAGTATAGTTCGGATCTGTTGGAGCACATATAACTTAGTAATAGTTGCCTTGATAACATATTTGAAAGTCAGACATGTGGAAATTAACAAAGTTTATTTATTTTTTGTGAAACTTTAAGGCGCCTGATAAAATTTTTGGTCCATGGAAAGTGTCTGACACTTACGATACCACTCGAGAATATTATTCTTCTAAAAATATATAAAAATCAGACATTCAAATTTAAGTAAGTACCGTTTTGGAATTAAAAAAAGACGTGCGAAGATATCGCAATAGTTTTATTTTTACATGAAAGCCTGTACCTTAATCTACTTTTCTACATAATTTCCGTAAATATTGAGGCACTTGTCATAAGGTGGCACCACTTTTTGAATACCCTCCTCATAAAATTCTGCCGCATGACTTGTTAACCACTGTATCACAAATGTTTTGACTACGTTATCGTCTTGAAGACGCTAATCGCCCAAGTGTTTCTTCAAGTGCAGGAACAAATGGTAGTCGCCGGGCGACAGATCAGGTCTGTATGGAGGATGATCTAGAGTTTTCCCTTGAAAGGCTCTCACCCATTTCCTTACCATTCCATCCCTCACAATGTTTTGTCCGTAAACTTCACAGATCTCACGAATAACAGCCCGTACTTCACAATCGGCGGGACTCACGATTGTCGGAGATATCTTAAACACGCAGTAAACAACGTATACAATGAAGAATCAGACTGTAATGGCGTCAGTGCATAGACAAGAGATGTAGGCTACCAGCACGCATGCGCGGAACGCCGACCGTAGCGCTTCGGCAGCGGAATCGCAAAACGGTACTTACTCAAAAAACATGCTCGTAACTCTTATTTTTAGTAACCTTTCTCACCTGATGCCTGCCCAAGTGCCCTTAGGCTAGCTTCACAAACACACAGGTATTCAAAGCACACGATAAGCTACTGAGAACATAACATTTCATGTATTTGAAATGATGAGAATCCATTGTGGTTCACACCTATTCTTATTTTTTCATCAAATACAATACCTTACTTAGACTGAAGCGGCCAAAAGTAGCATTTACCGGCAATTTTGAAGTAAGGTTTCGGAAATTACCTAAATTACTTATGCAAACTATTTCAGAGGTTTCAGTATTTTCCACACACCATTATTTAAGTGTGACTTTCTTTACCTAATAATTATTGGAGAAATTATTCAACTCAATGTGTTTGTCGAAAGTTTCGAATAACCCTACAAAGTCTTCAGTTTGACGTCAACTCTGTTCAAAGGACAACGTGAATTGCAAAATAGTGTTCACTCACCTTGTTTAAGATATTAATCAAGGAGTTAATGGAGTTGTAGCAATTATTACCTGAAACAAATTAATTGAAATTAGTTGGCGTTATAAAACTCGTGGGATATTTATATTTTGATATCATACAAAAGTAATAATAAATAAAGAACAAATGTTTATATGCAATTGTCATCATCATTATCATGCTATTACCAAGGGACTTCTATTGAGGCAGGCTAAAGAGTTCATCAAAGAACCATTGCTAAAATTCATGGACTACCTATTTTTTTCGGGCCGAGGTAGGAAACTCATGTTCGAATATGGGTTCTTAAACAGTACCCAGACAGTGTTGGGCTCATCCCCACATAACCCACCTCAAGCTTGCCGTTATACTCCCGCCTCGGAATCACTACCCTAGCATAATTCAAGACGGGCGGCGGTCCCTCACACACTCTCCCTCATCTTCTCCCTTCTATCAATCCCACCTCTCACATGCCATGTCGAGTCCTTCTCTTTCCCTAAACATGCTGTCTACTGCGTTACTTATATCTCCATCCATTCCTCCTCGCCCCTCAACATAATCTCCACCATATTTTTCCAATACACCGCCTCTCCCAGTTTATTTTCCAGCTTCTTCAAAACTTCATTCAACATCCAAACACATGTCCCACATCATCCTCCACTTCACATCTCTCGCACAAAACCCTCCCAAAATTTGGCATTCGATGTCTAGTAAAAACAAATTTATTTCCTCGAGATTAAAGAGAAATTCAGGACAGGAGATTTTTACGGAATCATATTCCTTCTATCAAAAAATGAACGATATAATATACAGTGTGGAAACCATTTATGGAATAAAATTCTTTATGTCATCATTTTAGAAAATTATAAAAAATGCTGAAACACGTCAACTTTTGAATTGAGTTGTGTGTTATGTGAACATAAATTTAAATGTACAGGGTGATTCACGCAAGTATGCCATAGTCGGTGTTGTTTTTTTTAATGAAACTCCCTGTATATTTGCATATTTTTTAAATCCTCTAAATGAACCGATTCCAACAAACTGAATGATGTATGGTCAATTATGAATTATACAGGGTCAAATTTTAAAATTAATAATTTATTACTCTTGAAATATTGGTACTTTTTTAAATTAGTTAAATATGGATTTATCAAAAATCTAAACTAACTAATTATTATTAGACGTATTTGTATATTAAACAAAACCTGCTACGACCATGAATTTTATCATAAATACCAAAAAATTGCCTAAAAACGCCAATAATTAGACAAAATCGGTAAATAATGTGGATTGTTTTCTATTCTGTCAGTTGTTGATGTGTTGACAGTTTATACTGAAAAAGTAAAATCTTTGTCAAACACTCTTTCCTTGTCGACATAACAATAAAATATTCAACTGAGACTCACCGAATTGAGATTTTAATGATGATCGGGTACGGGGATAACCGAATTGCCTAATATTTCACAAAGTACTGTGTCTTAAATTCATGCACAATTCACAGAACTTGGACATGTCGAACCATTGAAAAGAAAACCACACTTCGTTGAAGATGATGTGAAAGTGGATATTTTGTTAAGTGTCGAAGAGAATCCAACTTCAAGTACACGTCAAATTGCCCGTGAAAATAATGTTGGTCATACAACTGTTCTAAGATGTCTTCATAAAGAAAAACTTCATCCCTACAAATTAACTTTTGTGCAGGAGTTAACAGATGACGATCCAGATCGTAGAATGGATTTCTGCGAAAGATTGATGAATAAGCTGAACAGAAATGAGATAGCTCTTGGAACCATTCTTTTTGTGACGAATCAACATTCACATTGAATGGAAAGGTAAACCGACAGAACTGTAGATATTAGTCAGCGGAGAATCCTAACTGGATGCGTGAGACACATACTCAGTACCCTCAAAAGGTGAACGTTTGGGCCGGTATCATAGGCGACCATATTATTGGTCCTATATTTATAGATGGAAATTTGACAGCTGAAGAATATTTAAATATGCTTAGAAATGAAGTTATTCCTGCGTTGGCAAACTTATAACCCAACGCAATAGATCCTAGCTTACCGAATGAAAATGTTTGGTTCCAGCAAGACGGGGCAACACCCCATTATGCTTTAATGATAAGAACTTTTTAGATGAAATCTTCCCCAATAAATGGATTGGACGAAGAGGTACTATTAAGTGGCCAGCTAGATCGCCAGACCTTACGCCGTTAGATTTTTTTCTGTGGGGTTATCTCAAGAACAAAGTATATGCAACACAACCAACTAGCATTGTAGACCTCAAAGACAGGATTACTACAGAAATACGGAATATTTCACCTCAAACTTTAAACAAAGTTAAGGAGGAGTTCTATAGGAGACTGTGCTATTGCCAACAACTAGGTGGAGAACATTTTGAGCATTTATTTCAATGTATTAAAATCAAATACATCAGGTATTTTATGTATGTGTTTATTAAATGTAAAAATAAAAATTTCACCTTGTATAATTCATAATTGACCATACATTATTCAGTTTGTTGGAATCGGTTCATTAAGAGGATCTCAAAGATATGTAAATATACAGGGTGTTTCATTAAAAAAAAAACACCGACTATGGCATACTTGCTTGAATCACCCTGTACATTTACATTTATGTTTACATAACGCACAACTCAATTCAAAAGTTGACGTGTCTCGGCATTTTTTATAATTTTCTAAAATAATGACATAAAGAATTTTGTTCCATAAGTGGTTTCCACACTGTATAAGAATGTGATATTTTTCAATCAAAATAAAAAATTGTCAATATTTGTATATCATAAAACAAGAGGTTAGCACAGGACAACGTCTGTCGGATCCTCTATTCTAGTTCATTCACTCAACCATCCCTTATTTTTATCTGCACTTTTATAAAAGTATAAGATTTCTTAAAATTAACTTTTGTGGCGTAACACAATATGGTATTACAATTCTTCTGATATTTCGTTTATCAAGCTAATCCGGATCCATGTCAGGTCCCACACGAATATTGATTTCACATCGCCAGCACGTTCTTTTTCTCTAATCATATACGTCGTACAAGTTGGTATATGATCGCGAAAATGTATTGTTAGTTGCCTTTTTTAATACACCAAAGTTGTGTGTAAATCACACCCAAGTTCGAAGTAATTATCCAAATTGGGTGAACAGAAAAACAGTTTGAAGCTCTAGAATGTTTGTGGAAAAAATTTGTAATGTTATTAATGTTTTGACCAAAAAAAATTTGGTGAATGTTTTTACAGATATTTCTTCGAGTGAATTTGTTTGAATAATGTTCTTTTAAATGTCCAATGATGCTCCAAATTCACGATGTGTGACACATTCGCCAGGCAATCGAACTGACATAGAAGTCACTAGGCGACAGAATATGTACAAGGCTTTCAGTGCCGTGTCAACATACCTACTAATGCTTTCACAGTTTTCCTACCTTGCTTATTAGGTCTGCCGAACAATTTGGCTTATGTTTTCTAATCAATTACTACCAGGACTTTTATTGCCTTCAGGAATATTTCATCCTGTATCTGTATCTGTAGAGTAGGGAGGGTGAGAATAGGCTCACAGTACTTAGGCTACATGTGACACATTGTACATCCTCCCGAGGAGTTGTCCTCCTAGGTCATCGTCCATTCTGTCCTTCCCAGGAAGGTGGACAGGTCACTAGGAGAAATCTCCTCTATAACGGCAGGTGTAGGCCAAGACTCACCGAACACGCACTCTCTTATTGACGATAACTCCGGACACTCACATAAGACATGGCTGACAGTTTCATCTTCCTGTTCACACATCATGCATAGAGGTGTGTCCACTATCCCCATAGTATGGAGGTGTTTCTTTAGTTTACAGTGGCAAGTCAGAAATCCTAGTGTCAAACGTAGGTTTTTCCTGGTCATCGTCAAATATTTCTTCGGCGCCAGCTTCCCAGGGTCGCCCAGGGTGATCCTAGCAAGATTGCATCCTTTGATTCCATCCCATCTCTTAAGGGATTGAGCATGGGTGTAACGTTTGGCTAGTTCCGCAATTGTCGTTAGGCCGTAGGTGTCACTGGGTTCTAAAATTTTTAGTCCATCCGCTTCCCTGGCTAAAGAATCGGCAATGCGATTACCTTTACTCCTGTCGTGCCCTTTAACCCACCTCAGGATAATATTGTTAGCTAATTCTGGGTGGCACTCTAGTACTAGCCCCGATATAACACGTTGTCTGTTCAAGGCTAATA
>CAJUYI010006668.1:0-13350 GCA_910591695.1 Galerucella pusilla
ATTATAGTTATCTACCTAATTAGTGGGATATGGACATTATTAACGCACGCATGTGAAGTTTGCACGACGAGGCCGTAGGCCGAGCATAAGTGCGTTAATAATTCCTATCACACGTGTTACGTACAAAATGTTATCTACAACTGTTTATAAGTATTATTAACAGTACCTATATATCAAAAAATTAAAAAAAAAAAATAAATCCAATTGTCAAAGTTGAATGAACAAAAATCTATAAAAATGAGTCCAGGCAAAAATCTCCTTTCGGAAATTGAAAATGCAGCTTCCAGTGTTATTTTAAATATTTAATTCTGGTATTAATATTTTTCTAGATTCTTACTATCGAACTAGTGCGGTAATGTATTCAAAAACGCACTAGTGAAAATAGTGTCAAATCGTACCCGTTATATGACAGTTGTAGATAAAATAAAATATACCTACAATAAGACATTTTTTTAGGTATTGGTAGAGCAAAGATTATGCCAGGTGCATATGCTGCGGTGGGAGCAGCTGCATACTCGGGTGCTGTAACTCACACAATGTCAGTCAGCGTTATTTTATTCGAAATGACATCATCAGTTACATATCTTGTTCCTGTCCTTATTGCAGTTCTTATATCAAATGGCGTTGCTAGATTCATGGCACCTAGTATTTACGATTTGGTTATCAGATCTATAAAATTGCCGTATTTACCAAATTTGCTTCCAAACACCAGCAGTAAGTAACAATGGTCTATTAATTGTTTAGCTTTATTTTATACATAAATGAAAGGTACCTTATTGCAGCCTTTTCGACTGAAAGTTCTTCCAAAAAAATAACAGATTTTATCAAAAATCTCAAAATGTATTATAATTATTGATAATTTTTTTAATTTTTCAGGCATTTACGATGTATACGTCGAAGATTTCATGAGAACCGACATTAAATATCTAAGTTTGACCATGAATCACGGACAACTAAAGGAACTACTCATGGCACATAAAAAAATCACTGTCTTTCCACTGGTGGACCATCCTCAAACAATGACATTGCTGGGCTCTATAACTAGACCGGAATTAATAATACTTTTAGATCAACAAATAGGTACAGTCCAGAGAAGACAGTTTCTTCCAACTCCTATTGTTGAAAGAAGGGAAGATTCTTTCGATAACATCGAGTTTATTCAATCGATGAGAAAACGATCGGTACCTAATTTAGACGATTCCAGTGATTCCGAAAGAGAAGACGATATAAAAATCGAAGATAATATCACCGCACATCCTGGAATGACTGAAATGAAAGAAATAAAGGCTGATACTATTGAAGTGAGGATTTTTTTTAAATAATTTTGATCAAAATTTAAATCGATACTTTCAGGATGCAAGAAGTCAAATAATGCAGAAATGGGCACCGATAAAACGACCAACAACATTACCATCACTCGTCCCAAAATCTCCTATTCCTGAAAGAAGAACTCCACTTCCAGAAAGAAGAGGAGTTACATCATTATCAAATTTAGAAATTGTAAGTATTTAAATATCCAATAGGCCAGTCGGTATGTGTCATTTTAGACCAAAAGTACAAGTAATTAGCAATACGGTTGATATTTTTTTATAAGTACCTTGAAGTATTTAGATTAATCTTTTTTCTCTTATTTTTTGGGAATCAAATCACAATAATGTTTTTTTATTTTTTATTGATTCCCAAAAAATAGGAGAAAAAAGAATAAGTAATGCCACAAGGAACTTACAGAAGATATGTAGATTAAAATAAAAAAAAAGTTTACCAGTTTATCGATTTCCCAAATTAGAAAAAAAATCAAAAAACTTTTTTTTTTCGAAAGTTTCCAATAATTCACGCTGCGAGAAAGGTGGAGAAAAATAAAAAATACCACCGTGTAGGGGAAGTGCTTTGCAATAAAAAAGGTCTCCTGCGTTTTTTTCGTCCGATCAATGGTTTGTCCGTAAAAAATTCAGTAAACTAAGTATGTGTTCCGCATCCTCGCGACTCTGCTGCACGGCGGTAAAAAATATTAATATTCCAATCAGAATTGTTTTCCAATCTTTGGTATGAGTTAAGGTTGTAAATAATAAATAAAAGGTGATACATTAATTTTCACATATTTTCATTGGAAAAAGGTATGAAAAATATTATATCTCAAAATTATATATTAATAATCTTTTATACCTTTTCACTATATACCTACATTTTGTTCGTTGAATATTAATCTTTTTTTTTTTTTTTATTTTGAAATTTTTTGCGCATCAACCTCTAGGGTTATTAGCGCCCAACAATTGATATACATTGATTTACATATACATAATAGAATTTTCAAATTTTATACAGTAAGTTAACTGCTTTCAGGAAAAGTAACAATTTTTCAACGTCACAGTTTTCACCGATAATGTCTGTGATTTTATTCGGTATATTGTACAGCGTTCTTTGATGAGCAAAACGGGTACACTCCACTAGCACATGCACTACCGACACTGGAGCCTGACATGTTTCACATAATATGGGTGCCGCAGAATGAGACATCAGGTGGCCGTGGGAGAAGCGAGTGTGTCCAATTCTAAGTCGAGTTAATATTATTTGATCTCTCCTTTTGGCTGGTAGGAATTTCCAGGCAGCTACACTTTTCTTAACTCTCCTCAGTTTGGATTGAGATCGAGACCAGCAGTTTTGCCAGTACTTGATAACTAACTGTTTAAAAAAGTTCTTGCAGTCTGTCACAGTAGTTCTTGACACTAAAGTGCAATTTGGATCTTCAGTTGCATTTTTGGCCTCGAAATCTGCCTTTTCGTTTCCGATTATCCCTATGTGTAACGGAACCCATAAAAAACGAATATCTTTATGAGCTTCTTGTAGATTGAACAGCTCTCTTCAGATAATTTGTACTAAGGGATTCGAGGAGTACATTTGGTGAATGCTTTCAACAGAGCTTAGAGAGTCCGTAATGATCAAAAAATGACTTGGTTCGTGGTTTTTTGCATATATGAGGGCTTGAAATATTGCGTACAGTTCTCCAGAGTATACACTTGCCATTTCTGGTAGCCTAATTTTAATGACGGTACTGGGAGCAATAATTGAAATTCCTACCCCTTGTCCGTTTTCCATTTTCGAAGAGTCTGTGTAGATTTGTAAGTATTGACTAAATCTGGACACTTTTTCTTGGAATGCTGTTCTTATCAATGCTTGATTTGTTTCGTATTTGCTGAAATTTGATAAGGAAGTGTCGCAGTACGGGAGCTTCGTTAGCCAGGGAGGAATGGGATTAAGGATCAGTGAAAAAGTTGGAGGAATGGAGGTATCAAATAAGATAAGAGATCTATTTATTCTCTCTTATAGAGGGATATCAATTCGTTTTCTTTTTGCATACTCAGAGCTAAAACGATTTGACAGTGCATTTTGATATACCGGATGATTTGGATTCGAGGATACTGATGCGGTGTACGAGAGGCTTAGATAATAACGTCGAAGATGAAGGGGAAGTTCAGAAGCCTCACATAGCAGACTGTCAATAGGACTCGAGCGGAAAGCCACAAGGCAGATTCGGATTGCAGAGTTTTGAACGGAGTTAAGACGACTTAGGACGTTTTGTTTAGCTGAGTTGTATGCTACACTCCTATTATTAATTAATTATTATTAATTAATTATTATTAATTAATTATTAATTAATCTATTAATCTTTATACTACAGAAGTATCAAATTTTATTTTGAAAAAATAAAGAAGATTCCTACCAGAATTTATAAAAATTGCTATTTTCGCTTGTATTACAAAAAATCATTGAATCCAAAAATGTATATGTAAATTAATTGATTTTCTAATTATATATTCTTGATCTTAGAAGCTTCCCCAAAATTTCCACGCAAACCCTATTAAAATTACTCCAGTTTTATCAAAGTTATATATATATATATATTATCAAAAACCCAATTACCATAGTATATGGTGTAGGGTATACTTTTACAATTATACTTATTCCAACTAGGTACATCGCATTATGCTTAAGACATATATATCCATTTTTTCATCGATGCTCCGGTCCAGATAGAATTTTATTCATGTACAAATTTAGCCCATTGTTTTTTATCCCTTGCCATTGTTTTTGCTTCTGTCCATGTTTTACCTTTTTCTTGCAGTATGCCTACCATAACGCCATCCCATGTTTGTTTTGGTCTTCCTTTTTTCGTTCTTTTTTGTATTTTTGATTGCCATACTTTTTTAACTGGTCTTGTATCGTTCATTCTTTGTAAATGTCCCCACCAGCTTAATTGTCTCTTTTCAATAAATTTGAGTGTTGATTCTATTTCAAGGTCTTCTCTTATTTTCGTATTTCTTATTTTATCTTTCTTTGTGACTCCTTTAACTCGCCTAAGATACTTCATCTCAACTGCTTGTATTCGACTCTTTTGTCTCTTTGTTAATACCCAGGATTCACATCCGAATGTTAATATTGGCCGGTAAATTGTTTTGAATACATTTAACTTTGTTTTCTTGGAAATTTCTTTTTTATTTATAAATGTCGAATTCATCGTGTGGTAAAGTTTCATCGTTTTTTGTACTCTATTGGTAATTTCGACTTCCTGCGTTCCATTTTCTTCTATTTCTACTCCCAAGTATTTATATCTTCTAACTTGCTCAATTTTCATTCCATCTAACTGTATATTTAAATGTTTTTGTTTCGGTCCTATAACCATAACTTTGGTTTTACTTTGGTTAACTGTCATTCCAAATTCTTCAGATACCGTGCTCCATATTTCCATATTCTTTTGTAAATCCTTCTCTTTCCCTGCCATAATTATTAAATCATCTGCAAAAGCTGCTTCTGATATATCCACTCTTCCTAAATGTCTGTATCCAACGTGTAGTTTTGCCATTTTGGTTGACGATTTTTTAATTATTTCATCAATAAAAATTGTAAATAATAATGGACTTAGTCCCCCTCCTTGCCTTAATCCTTCTTGTGTTGAAAAATGGTTCTGATGTTTTATTTTTGTATATTACACAATTTCTATTATTTTTGTAAATGTTTTTGATTATGTCTATTATTTTGTAGTTTACTCCCCTTCCTTCTAGTACTTTCCATAACTTCTCCCTTGGTACTTTGTCAAAAGCTTTTTCCATGTCTATGAATCCTATATATACCTCTTTTTCTTGTTGTGAGAACTTATCAATTATCTGTTTCACCGTAAATATGTGGTCTTGTATGCTTCGACCTCTTCTAAATCCACTTTGCGATTCTTCGAGAGTATTTTCTATTATTGGTCTTAGCTTACTGTCTATAATCTTCTCGTATACTTTCATAGCTGTACTAAGTAAATTTATTCCTCTATAATTATTGCAGTCTTGTCTATCCCCCTTTTTATATATTGGAACTATTAAGGCTGTCTTCCAATCTTCTGGAATCTGTTCTTCCCTCCACGCAATGTTGTATATGTTCAATAATATTTTTGTTCCTGTTTCCCCTAAATTCTTGAACATTTCTGCTGTTAACTTATCAATTCCTGGAGATTTTCCATTTTTCAATTCACTTATTATTTCCTGTAATTCTTTTAGAGTTACAATGTCTTCATTTTTTGTTATTGCATCCTTTTTTTGTTAATGTCCTGAACTTTGCTGTCTGCTCCTAATAATTCCTCAAAATACTCTTTCCATCTATCAATCACTTCGTTTTCATTTCTTAGAATATCTCCTTTTTTATTTTTTATCCATGTTATTTCCTGTGTTTTTCTTTTCTTAATGACTTCAAAGTTTTGTAAAACAGTTTTTGATTTGATTTACTATTGCTTTCCATTTTTCCGCCAAATTCTTTCCACTGATTTCTTTTAGCTACTGCTACCATCTCTTTTACATTTTTCCTCTTATCTTTGTACTTTTCATAGTTTTCAGTTGTTTTGTTATTTACATATATTTTCCACGCTTCTTTTTTTAATTTTACTACTATTTTAATTTCGTCCGTCCACCAAGCTGTTTGTTTTTTCTTATTAGTTTTCTTGCTACAACCACATATTTCTTTAGCGGTTTCCGATACGGTTTTTTTTGAAATAATCCCACATTTCTTCTAAATTACCATTTTTCATTAAATCATAATTATTTGAGAACTTCCCTGATAATGCTATTTTGTATTTCTCTGCCATATCTTTGTTTTGAAGTTTGTATGATCTGACCGATTCATATTCTATTGTACTTTCTAATTTTGGTTTATTATGGTTTGTAATTTCTACTTGTTCTCTTATTTTTGTTACAAGCAAATAGTGGTCACTTCCTATTTCTGGTCCTCTTCTAACTCTGGTATCCAATACTTCCTTTTGATTTCTTTTTTCCACCAATATATAATCTATTATTGACCTTTCTTTTCTGCTTTCCATCACACGTGTATATTTATGTATGTCTTTATGTTGGAAAAATGTATTAGTTACAATAAAATTGTGTAATATGCAAAAATCCAGCAGCCGTTCTCCATTATTATTCCTAAATGTTTCACCATGTTTTCCTATTACTGTTTTATAAATGTCATCTTTTGTTCCTACTCTGCTATTAAAATCTCCAAGTATAATTATTTTTCCTTTCGCATTTTCTGTAACCATAGTTAGATCTTCCCAAAACTTATCTTTATTTCCTACTGTATCGTCTTCATTTGGTCCATATACAATTATTATAGTTTTTGTGTTCATATTTTTATTTTTCATTTCCATCACCAATAATCTTTCCGACCATCCCGTCCATCCAGTAATTTGTTCTTCTAAGCTTCTATGTATTATGCATGCAACTCCTGCTGCTGCTCTTTTCTCATTTTCAATGCCACTATATATGAGTATATGACCATTATCCATTTTCACTATCCCCTGTCCTTTTTTTTTGGTCTCTGTTATAGCTAGTATTTTCAAGTTTGTATTTTCAAACTCTTCTTCTAATTCTTTTTCTTTTCCTAAAATACTTCTAACATTCCATGTTCCAATTCCCCACATTTCCGTTGTTGATTTTACTTTATTCGTATCAAATTCCGTTGCCGAGTCTTTTTCTCTGTTACCATGAATATCTGTTTCTTTATTTAGTTTTTTGAATATATTTTTTCCAGTATTTTCATTCTATTTGTTTCTTTATCCCATCTCCATTCTTGTCCATTTACTGTTACCTTATTGTATCCCATTTTCACGTCTTTTCCCTTTTGGCTTTCTATTTTTGCAAACATCCTTATCTCTTTTTGTTTTTCTCTTTCCTTTTTGGTCATATCATTATTTATAAAAACTCTTTCTTCTTTCCTCTCCTTCAATTTTGCTTTATTCACCATAATTTTTTCTTTATCAACTTCATTTTGACATTCCACTATATACATTTTCTCCCCTATCTTGTTAACTGCCTTAGGCTCGATATTTATTTTTAATTGTTGACTCACAAAGTTTCTGACATTTTCTACCAATTTCGACGGCTCATTAGTATCAAGTTTTAATCCATTTATCAGCACATTATTCTTTCTTCTTTCTTTATCTATGATTTCCATTGTTTTTTTAATCTCTTCCATTTCTGTTTTCATTTCTGCATTTTCTTTTTTGATTGCTTGGTTTTCTTTTCTCAATACTTCGTTTTCAACTTTCAACTTTAATATTTCCTCATTAAACAGAGCCTGTTGATCTTTGGTTTCTTTGATCTCGTTTTTAATAAGTTGTTGTTCCCATTTCATATCCTTTTGATCTGCAGACATTTCCTTCATCAACGCTATGATTTGGTCTAACTTTTCATCTTTTTTACTTTTAGGTGGGGTTCTGCTAGTCCTCTTGCTACTTTCAAATAAACCATCCATTTTTCTTTTCTTTGAATCTTCTGTTGAATAATCATCACTATCCATTTTGTTTATATTTTGTATTCAATTAATATTTAATTATATTATTTTCGTGGTAGCGTAAGACCAAGATACCCAGATCTACTCTTCGGAGGTACTTGATCTATCCAGCCACTTATTATATATATCTAATTTCTTTCTCTATTTTTTAAATTTGACAACGTCGCAAATTAAATCGTTTTGGACTCTCCTTAAATCAATTGCTTTTTATTTTAATAACCTATCACTAACCTATTTATTTAATTGTTTTCACTAAATCTAACGTTTTTCTTAGTTTGTTTTTTATGTAGCACTACGTATTTTACTTTTTGCTGACACAATTCAAATTCTGGTTGATTAATTTTCGCTGCACTTTCCGATATATCGAATTAAATGCAGGCGAATTTTACAAACACTTTATTATTTCAACGCACCGTTGCCCTTTATCAAAGTTACAGTATTTAATATACAGTGCTATTCAAAAGTCCCCTCCCCCCCTCTTATCTATTGAACGGCTACACTTACACTAATAAATTTGTAGGATGAAAATAAAGTGTTGTAAACTTCTCTACGAATGGTAACAGGTGACGTAATAGTAATAGATGACGTCACAGTGCCACTCTCTCCAATAATTTTAAATAGGACCTTATGGCAAGTGATATCTCGTTTGAAAGGCATTGACATTGGCTACATAGCCATATTAATTTGGTTTGGGTTTAAACTAATTTTGCGGATGAATTAAATAAATACCAAAATTATTGAAATTATGTTTTTAAATTTAATTAATCAAATATCAACAAAGGATTCTTATAGCAAGTGTTCGAAATGTGCTCCGTCTACTTCCCGACAGTAATACATCCTATTAGTAAACTCCTGTCGTACTCGTTCGAATGTGTCAGCTGGAATTGCATTGCATTCTTCAATAATTATTTCTTTCAAAACGTCAATGCTATCTGGTATTAGTATAAACCTTGGATTTCAAGTACCCCCATAGAAAAAAATCTAATGGTGTCAGATCTCGTGACCGAGGTGACCATTCTATAGGACCTCGCCGGCCGATTCATCTACCTCGATATTCTCCATCCAGGTAACGTCTTACTGCACCATAATAATGTGCAGGAGCACCATCTTGTTGAAATGTGATTCCCAGATGGCCGAATTCATCTGGATTATCTTCCAGAATTTCAAGAACTAACGGCATTAACGGTATTGGAGTGACACAAATCCTCACACCTTTCGTGAACAACATACCCAATTTCCAGAAAAAGTCAATGTTTGGGCAGGTATTTTGGGAAACGACATAGTTGGTCCTGCCTTCCTGAATTCGAATTTAAGCGGTGAAGTGTATCTGGAGATGTTACAAAATGCAACTGAGCCGTTAATTCTTGAAATTCTGGAAGATAATCCAGATGAATTCGGCCATCTGGGAATCACATTTCAACAAAGTGGTGCTCCTGCACATTATTATGGTGCAGTAAGACGTTACCTGGATGAAGAATATCGAGGTAGATGGATGGGCTGGCGAGGTCCTATAGAATGGCCCCCTCGGTCACCATATCTGACATTATTAGATTTTTTTCTATGGGGGTACTTTAAATCCAAGATAGCATTGGCGTTTTGAATTTTGAAAGAAAGAATTATTGAAGAATGCAATGCAATTTCAGCTGACACATTCGAACGAGTACGACATGAGTTTACTAATAGGATGTATTATTGTCAGGAAGTAGACGGAGCACATTTCGAACACTTGCTATAAGAATACATTGTTGATATTTGATTCATTAAATTTAAAAAAATTATTTCAATAATTTTGGTAGGTATTTATTCAATTTATCCGTCAAAATTAGTTTAAACCCAAACAAAATTAATATGGCTATGTAGCCAATGTCAATGCCTTTCAAATGAGATATCATTTGTCAAAAGGTCCTATTTGAAATTATTGGCCAGAGTGGCACTGTGACGTCATCTATTACTATTACGTCACCTGTTACCATTCGTAAAGAAGTTTACAACACTTTATTTTCACCCTCCAAATTTTAATAATGTAAGTGTAGCCGATCAAAAGATACGAAGGGGACTTTTGAATAGCACTGTATATATTTTCTTGTAAACCTCAAGATTCCTAATATTTACAAAATAATGAAGAGTGTCGTATTTCATAATTAGGAAAAATTAATTATCCGTAAATTTTATCTATGAAACAGACCTCCTAAATAACAGTTTCCATCCTTTGAAAAATTGTTTCAACGCCATCCTAGTATATAATAGGTATATTTTTTATTCAGATACATGGTTTTTTATTAGAATATAATATTTATATTATATATGAGTAATTTGCTAAAAATGATTACCTATGTGCTATGACAAAAAAATGCCATTTTAAAGCCGACATTTTCCTCTTCAAAACGCCGTATTATACAATTGTTTATATCTACATTATAACTGTACAATAGTTTATAATGTACTCCGCCAAGCTTAAGAAAATGGAGTCGCGCGGATGCGGAACACATACTTAGTTTACCGAATTTTTTCCGGACAAACCATTGCTCGGACGAAAGAAACGCAGGAAACCTTTTTTGTTGCAAAATACTCCTCCTACACGGTAGTATTTTTTATTTTCCTTTACCTCCCTCCCAACGCGAAATATTGAAAAACTTCGGAAACAAAAAAGTGTTTTGATTTTTTTTCTAATTTGGTAAATCGATAGACTGGTAAACTTTTTTGCATATTAATCTGCATACTTTAAGGAACTTATGAAAAAAAATTAGCCGTATTGCTTATTACTTGGAGTTGTTACCCATATCGTCTGGCCTACAATCCAATTGGAGAAATAATATTTTTGTTTTTTTCTAGCCAAACATTAGAATCAGCGATCTTCCAGCTCAAGATCAAAAAACATGGGAAGGTGATCAATTGAAACAACAAGTAGATTTCACGAAATGTCGCATAGACCCTGCTCCATTCCAGCTAGTCGAACGAACGTCTTTACTAAAAGTCCATTCTCTTTTCTCTTTATTAGCAATAAACTTCGCTTATGTAACTTCAATTGGTAAATTAATAGGTGTAGTTGGATTAACAGAACTAAGGTGTGCCATAGAAGATGCCAATAGCGGAAATCCACCAAAGAGATCTGATAAATCGGTTAAATTTGATATTTCAGTTCCGCGCACACCTACACCACTTACTCCGGTTATTTCTATAGTACCACCGGCTCAAGATTTGGAAATGAACGGTACGAATAAAGATAAAATCGATTATATTGATGCCTAGGATTTGATTCTCATAGATTTAAGAAAATAATTTAAATTTTCAAGAGAATATAATGTAGAGATTAAAGAGAATAGTATAATCTTCAACGAGTGCAGAATGATGGCTATTATTCACGCGGATGAAGTTTCCAAAACGAGCGAGCGCAGCGAGTGAGTTTTGGAATCATCCAAGTGAATAATAGCCATTCTACACAAGTAAAAGACTATACTTTCTCCACGACTAAAAAAAACATCCAATGAGGATCGAACCCTGATCGTGAGCGCCAGCTTCAATCATTTTTATCTCTAGGCTATAGAGCATATTTTTTTAAAACTATTTTCAATCGAAGCCCTTACATTTATAAATGAAATTAATTTCTGGAGGCGTACATATTTTAAATCTTCACTATCGCTACTGTTGACCATTTTTTTCACTATATAATACGTAAAATTATGATTACATATATGATTATTTTGACGTTTCAAACTACGCGCTGTCAGAGGCGATTTGCGTTATTGGGTGTTTGACGTTTTAAAAGAGACTATTTAGACGATTTGATTTATTCATTTTAGCGTGAATTCTGATAATAATAGAATGTGATTGATTAACGAGAGTGAATTCTTTTTGATTATTCACTGGTGTGAAGAATTTATATCATTATGCAACTAAATATGTAAAAATAATGTGTGCGTTATTATTTAGTCGTGGAGAAAAAGATTTACTTGTAGATATTGCTTAGGTGGTTACTATGTCCATAGTTTTCTGTCACGCAACATCATCTATATAAGCAATTTGTATTTTTACCTAGTTTTCATCTGTTGGAAACTCATGCTCCAATGAATGCCTTACATTTTGAAGTCTTTCTTTCCTGCATGTGTGCCATCCAAACGTTTTTAGCCAAACAAATAAACCAAAAAATAGGAAAATATAACAAAAAACTTTGATATGCACTGGATAATTGTGAGGTTATAAATTTCCCGCCCCTAGGATGCTAAACAATACTTTCCATCCTATCACAGTATTTTAGAGGGTGGGAGGTCAGGACGGGCAGTAAGGGCGGGAGGTAAGTGCGGGAAGTAAGGGAGGGAAGTGGAGGTGTGTAATATGACACTTTCTAACCTTTAATGACGTTAGTAATGACAGCATTACAATGGTTGTGAATAAAATTCTCAGCGCCATGACTTTTGTCGTTTTTTACCATCTGTCACGTGTAATTTTGACGTTTCATGTAAATTTTTCAATTGAAAGTCAAAGTTTTTTGTTATATTTTCCTATTTTTTGGTTTTTTCGGCAGGTGAAAAACAGTTGTGTGTCACAGATGCAGAAAACGCTTTAGCAGCCCTTAAATATTAGCTGCCCTAGCATCGTTACTTCTGCTCGTGCATCTAATAGTGTCGGGCCGCTAAAGCATAGAGGTTTTTTCGACCTTGTACATAGCAATAATTTTTTTCAACTTTTTCATTCAACTTGCGAACAAATTTTCATAAATAAATCCACATACTATCTGATTATTTTATTAGAATAGTATGATGAATTAAATTTTCTTTTCTTCGCTTTTACAGTTACATATTGCGGCTGTTTTTCTAGTACTTAATAGTTCTATTTAGTTTTTTACCAATAAGACAATCCTTGTTGTATTTTGTAAAGTCAAATAAATTAATTCTTACAATAAAAATTGTTATTTCATTTTTAAAACTGCTATAGACGTAAACTCTAGAGCGTCGATTGACAGACATGACCTATTAAAACTCGTCCACATTACGCCGTGATTTGCCGTTGGCAATGCCAATTGGCAAAACCAGCGACTATAAAAACGTCAACATATACACATATGTTGACGTATACACATATGTGTTGGCATTCGTTTAGTTTACTTGCACAATATGTTCACAAAACAGGACGATCCTGGTATAGATTTAGACAGACAGTCTGAATCACAACTGAGCCGCGAGGGAGCAGTGGTTGATACGTCCCCACTGTCCATTCTCATTGGCTTCCTTTGAAGGAGACCGACACTTCAGCGATTTTCAATGGTCGCGTTCATCCCAACAAAGATGATCAGGTAGCGATTTTTAGAGTGATCCATCAGTTCGTGATTCTGCTGAACGTGCTAATAAATATATATCATATATGTCAAATGTCAATGAATACAACAACCACATCAACTCAATTTTATTTGATATATACGTATTATGAATGACGTCACAAACTATTTTGACAAGACTTAGGTGGTAAAACAATAAACAAAGCGTTCAGAACACGTGGTACTTAATAGTGAGGTTATGCTGATTTATAATGATA
>CAJUYI010006669.1:0-13347 GCA_910591695.1 Galerucella pusilla
CCCAAGTCCTAACCCTGGTGTTCCATAACTACCACTTGGCAGCGGAGATGGTGCTGGATAATTGTATTGTGGTTTTCCTACAGCTAGAGTGACTAGAGTAGCGGCAATCTATTAAATGAAACAAAAAATATTGTTTTATTAAATTTTTGTGCATCAATCTTTCATTATTGTTTTTATTTTTATTATTGTACATAACTATATATACAGGGTGTTTTAAAATGACACTTACAACTGTTGCATGTAGATACCTCTCGTAGAATTGGCAAAATGATATAAGGATTGAGGAGTCCAGTCTATTTACTTTTGAAGTAATGAACAATTGAAGGTTTTGATATGGTAACTTGAAGATAGATGGATAAATTGATTTGACATTTGGCAGGCTATTTTTAAAAGTAAAAGGACATGTTTTGATGGAAAACATGTCTCAATTTTTGATTCAGTGGTGTACATTTGAAAGAATATGTCACCTTGCACAAACTACAATTTCTTTCAAAATATGCCCTTTTACATTTAAAAACAACCTGCCAAATTTCAAATCAATTTATTAATACATTTTAAAGTTATCAAATTAAAACATTCAAATTTTCATACTTTAACACCCCGTATTTCGAAAAGTAAATAGGCTAGACCTCTCAATCATTTTTTACAACTCCACAAGAGGTATCATCATGCAAACGTTGTGAGTGTCATTCAAAAACACCCTGTATATAACTATTAATGATGGAACATTGAAAAAATTATTTAAAAAAGGTAGAACGTGTCGCGGGACACACGGTAGGAACTTTAGTTCCTTTTAAGCAAAAGTTATGTAATACATCTGACGTTATAGATAAACAATTTGCATATTCTTTGGTGGATGAGTAGTAAGCACACCAGACTCTCACGCGGTAGACCCGGGTTCGATTCCCCGCGAGGAATTTTTTTTTATTGTTAATTTTATTTTTAAACAATCATTCTGCTTGATATTAATAACGACAACAGGTAGACGTTTGAAATATTTAGCAGAATATTCATTATTCATTATTATAGATAATGGTACGGTACCCTCCATGAGGGAGTCCGACTGGCAACATCTACTTATAACAGCATCGTATATTTAAAAAAGGAAACCGTAGCATTATACAAATTGGACATTCGTTTACCACAAAATTAGTGGAAAGATGAAATTGAATTGTTAAATTTTTAATTTGAAGTTATATTACAGTTTATAGAATATTTTATTTTCTAGATTTTTTCCTAAGTGGGTCGTAGAAAAAATATGCTGCTCGACTCGTGTGGATTGTCAATATCGCACTTGAACGATTGATATGGCCATCATATCCACACTAGTTGCACACACTACAATTTCCTTCAAAATATGCCCTTTTACATTTAAAAACTACCTGCCAAATGTCAAATCAATTTATCCATCCATTTTAAAGTTATCGAATTAAAACATTCAAGTTTTCAAAATTTCAACACCCTGTATTTCGAAAAGTAGCTAGACCCCTTAATCGCGCAAAAAAAATTATGGCAATAATAGTAAAAATTTATCCGAACAAATTCAAGTAGATCACTAGCACTGCGAATACCAGCTTTGCATAGAATTTCAATATAGCATCGGTGGTTCAGTGGTTAGAATGCTCGCATTGCACGCGGGCGGCCCGGGTCCGAATCCGAGCAGGAGCAAATTTATTATTATGAATCGCTGCTTCGTAAACGAGAGAGAGACTAAGGAGGCACAAGCACGCAAAAGCAAGGCACATAACGAAGCAATGTAACATAACGTAGCGTAACGTAACGCGTAACGGTCAGATCTTTTGCGTCGCGACCCCTGGCCGCTCAAACATAACCTGGCGTAAAGAACTAAAGTTCCAAAAAAACGAAAACAGTGACATTAAACGTATGACATCTCAATGTCATGATTATTTTTTGACACTACTTACTTATGAAACAGATAAATTTTCCCGTTTTTAAATATTGGGAAAACAGAATTTAACTTGTAGAGTCGACAGAAAAGCTTCGTAACCAACAAGAGTATTGAAAAAGTGATAAACAATCTCAAACATTGAATAAAATACTTGTAGTAAAACAGGCCATTATGAGTTTGATATGCTGAGCCGTGGCTAATACATCCTCAAGAAAAAAATTTATTGTCAAATAATTTATAAATTTCAAAAGAAGTGTTTATTATTCAACAAAGAATGATATTATACTGTATTTTAGTTTTTCTCCACGACACAGTTGGTTCTAGGAAGACAACAGAGATATTAAATAATATTTTCAGTTCACAAGACTAGAAAGAAAGATTTCATTTCAAATGAAGTGAGGGCTGATCATTTCACCCCCTTATAATGTAACGGGAATGTTGATGAGAAAATACCGATGGTTAGGAAATAATATTTTTATAGGCATCACCATGAATTTCTTCGCAACAATTTATAAACACCGAGCACCCTCAATGCCCCAATATCCTCGACCTATACAAAAAAGGAATGCGTATAGACCATGACGACCGACCGAATTAATTAGAGTTTTTGACCGTTACCCTCCTTGTCGCGATACCACATATAGTACAGAGAATGAAGCTCAAAAAAAGGTATTGACTTGAAATTTTAACAGGAGGTAGGTGATAGCCGAAGGTTCAAAATCTATATCGAACCGAAGGGTGCCAAACGGTTTTTAGGGGTGAAAACTACCCTTATTTGTCAAAAATCATAAAATAACATTTTAAACCTGAAAATGGCTAAGATTTGGTTTGGATAAGTTGAATAATGATTGCTTTGAGCTTTGGAATACAATTTCATCATATTTCAACCCTTAAAAGGCAGCCCCTGTTACAGCTTAATGTAAAAAAAATCACGAATCCTTAAAAAATGATTTCGCCTCTGATTGATTTGCATAAAAATTCGGGATTGGGCTCAACTCACCCTCTGCTTTATATATCATGTCATGCCGACGAACCCTGATTGTTTCTTAGGGGTGAAAACTACCCCTAAATGCAAAAAATTAAAAAATAGCATTATAAATCTTAAGATAGGTGAAAATTGGTTTGAATTAGTGAAATTATGAATTTGTTACATTTCAAAATACAATTTTATACTTTTTCAACCCTTACAAATAAACTGTTATTAGTGTTATATGTAAAAAAAAATTTTTGTCAAGAGAAAAATAATTAATGCTAATAGGGATTTGCTCAATAATTCTGTTGTAAAAAAAATGTGTCACGTGCATTAGGTAACTTTTCAACCTTTAAAAACCACCCTTCACAACACAAAACATGTCGTATACATAACGCCCCAATGCCAAATAAACCGGTTTTGTACATTATTATGCTTCCAAGTGAACTATACTATAATATTGGAATTTTTCGAAAAAAATATCGATTGTTTTTTTTAATGTATTTCCTTCATTTTTGATGATAAAAAGTTTATTCAAAAACGATTTTGTAGGGTTTTTTAAGAACTACAAGGATCTGTAAGTTAAATCTCTTTATACCCTTTCGTTTTTAAATGGGGTGAGTTTAAAGGGCTAAAAAAAGATGGTGCTCGTGCGTAAATAGACGTTTTAAACGGCTATACCTCGTCAAATATTAACTTTACAAAAAATCTACTCACAGGAAAATTTTTGTCATAAAAAAAGCTACAATTTCGTTATTTAACTTTGCTTGTACCTCTAATATTTTCGGAGTTATTTTGAAAGAAAGGGTAAAAAATACAAAATTATGGAAAATAACTTTTTACTTTAAGCCATAATTTTTCGAAAACTATGAATTTTAAATTGGTTAAACTTCTTGGACATATTAACCATACATGTACAAAGAGAATTGCACAAGGGTAAAGATCAATCTTAATTAGGAGGGTAGTTAGGGGGTTGTTTTCATCGATTTTTTTGTATAAAAAATTCAGTACTGACATTATTTTTGTCATAATTCACTCAATTTTGATGCTACAGACCTTTTTTTGAAAAAAAAAAAAGGGCTAATTATGCTCTTTAAAAAAGATTCTATGGGTTTTCTACGAAAAATGCATCATTTTTCCGGTATTTGACTCTGAATCTATCACATTTTGCATTTGGGAAAAAAAGCTAATCATTCATGGGCCATATCTCGGTTTCTATTGGTTTTAGAAAAATTATAAAAAAGGGTTTTGCTTGTTTTTTTAAAAGCTACAATTTTGCTCCTCACAGTTTTTTTGATAAAATGCATAACTTTCGAGTTATCCGCGAAAAACATCAAAAACGTCGATTTTTTCCTCTAAAAAGCGTTACTTTCAATCGCGAATAACTTAGAGAATATTAATTTTACAAAAAAAATGTATAGAACATTTTTTGCTTAAAATCACTTTTTCATTCGATTCCTGTGGTTAAAATGTAATAAAAAATGTTCACCACCGAGATGGGGTGGCAACCACCTCCAAGGCTTCAGCGCCCTTCGGTTCGATATAGATTTTGATACTTGGGCTATCACCTACCTTCTGTTAAAATTCCAAGTCAATCCATGCTAGACGAAAAAATTGCCAGGTGAAATGCTTCATTCCCTGTACTAATAGAGGTGGACGTATGGTAAACGGACAGTATCGTCAGTGTTTATAATCATGTAAATTATGAAATTCTGTCCAGCTCTTCACAATCAATTATATCGTTATGAAATTATTGGATAACTTAATAAAAAAATATTCATTCACGGACACACCCACGTTTAAGAGGAAAGTATTCTCGATGGTTTTCTCTTCGGCCAAATATTTTATGACTTATTGCAATCGTCGGCAATAAATTCGCCATACAAAAGTTCACGCCATAAAAGTTGAGTTATTTAATTTCACAAACTGGGAACAATAAATTATTCCAATAAAAGTTTCAAGAAACAATAAATCGTTTATCATGTATAATGTAACCAGTTGTAGGTTGACCTGCATTGCACAATAAAAAAAATAGCACGCTACGCCAAGCCCTTATTTATGATTTTTTGTGACTATTGGTCCATATGACACTGCTTTTTTACAATTTTTTCCTTACGAATTCTACGGAATTCAGAGTAACCCCGTTTAAGCTCTCCATATCTTGATTTTTAATAGTTCAAAATTCTTTCCAAATTTTCTACTCTTTTCTGGTAAAGATATTTTGTTGACATTTTTGTAGTATGTACTTAGGACTCAGTATCCTTCAATTATTTCTTGGCAAACATAGATGAATGAGATAAATTAATAAAATTTCAACAAGGACATTAGATGTGGTTGAAAAACACGCACTTTCATACACAATACCACAAAACTTAAAACAGCAGCATTTCCAAAATAAACTAAAAAGCGCTATCACTAAAAAGCTGGAGCGTGAATTCCACTTTCTTGTAGACTTATTCTGTCAACAATATCTCTTCATTCATAATAATTTTTTCACAAAATATTATATATTGTGAATAATCCAAGTTGTCGTAATCGATAGAGCATCTCTTATTTAAGATTACAGTCGACTTCTAAAAATATCATTAAAGTATCTATATGAACCCTTAACAGTCTCTAAAACCACTCTTGAAGCACACTTTTTTCTTTTTTCAGTGCTTTGCATGAAATGGGCAAGTCTCAGGCTCCCCAAGGGAGCGACTCATGAAGGTAAAATAGCTCACTTGGGAATAATACATCACAAGTAAAATGGGTGTCTCATATTCCAGTAAATAAAGGAAAAAAGTTAACATAAATTACGCCCTATTTTCATTTTCCGGTTGGAAGTTGCATTTGGTACCTCATTAAACATGAGACAAAGTTCTGCATGAAAACGCGTGCGAGGGCGGAGAAAATGGCCCCAAAAGACCAGAAAAATAGGTTTTCAGTCAATATCTCCTAAAATATGGCAGTTAGAGATTTTTGGTTCGAATAAAAATTAAAGTTCAGTTAATTTTCTACAAAAATGGTCCTCATGGTTTTTCTCGAAAATTTGACCGGTTTCGAGAAAAACGGCACCGAGCGCACCTCGAATAATGAGCTTCTGTGCTGTATGCCGGAGAGCATAGTCCGTGTATTTACACATCAGCGGGGGGACAAATTATTCAATAACTTTGATTCATGATTCAAAATTCATGTGAAAGAGGAATTCTGCTGCTATCATACCCTGTGAATTGAGTTACGCTTGACTCTTTTGGCCATATCGGAACACGGGTCAAACTTTCTGCTCCCCGGCAATTTTGACCTCGCCAGGAATTTGTTCCTATTTTTTTGTATTGCACTAATTTACTCAAAATTTTCTTGATTATGGGTCCTCATAAGGTCCTTTGTCATCCCTGAAATTTGTTTACCCTAATTTTTTTTAATTTTCATTTAATCGTTGTTTATTGAATCCCAAATTTTTGCTGTTTTTGGATCGCGGGGAAATTTTGTGAACAACCATCAATTAAAAATTTATACATGATCCGATTGGTCTCTATGATACATAATTTGAAAGCTAAGAATGTCTACCTTTCGATTGTGTAATTACTTTTTTTGACGAAGTCGTCCATTTTTAAATAAAATTAGAAAACGCGGCCTCAAGAAAAAAACGCACTTTTTTTTGGTGGTTTTTTTCTCCCTGCTCTTTATTTCCAACATTTTAACACCTTAACTAGTGTAATGGGGGAATTCCCACCTTTTTTTCCTCTTCATTTACTGGACTACTCAGTAGCTATGGATGGTTCAAGAAAATATTACTGGAAAATAATTTTACCACTGCTCGAATTGGTTATCTCAGAAAGTTCGGCATGAACTTAGCAGAGCATAGAAATTGGATATCTAATATCTAGGTAATCAAGAATGCGAGAAGGTAGGTACTGAGCTGAAATCCAAAAATATAAAATTCAAGGAGATACCTAAATTAAAAAGGAATGTTCTGGGCCTACTCTTCATAATAGAATCATATAATCTCCGCGATTTACTCTTCTTAACTCAATTTGGCAACTTTTTTATATTCTATCCCCAAAAAGTACCTGACTTGATAGAATACTTAAATAACAAAACATTACAAATATTTGAAATTCAAACGAAATTATGTACAGTTTTCAGTAGAAATTAATTTCAATTCAACAGTCTCAACTTATAAGTTATGGGTATTTGAGACAAGATGGAAATCTTGAATTATAAATCGAAATAAACATAACTATAACTGCAGAAAATCTATAAATAATACTCTTGGTAAATCTTGCCAACACAAACATTGAAAAACAAAACTGTCAAGATATTTGAGTCTCGAGTTTATCAAAGATTTTTTAATTTGTCGTTTATGTACCTTATCATTATTGAAGGAACATTCAAGTGGATATTATTGAACGTATAATATATAATAGTATATTACATAACGTGTGCGGAAAGTGACATTTTTCACACGAGTTATGTACAGTATTTTTCCTACGATCACGTAATAATTTCAACAAATAATGTGTAATCAACATCTGACATATTAATACACAAAATGTTACAATGGAAGTCAACATAAATAATTTCAAAATTAACAATAACTATCAATAGTGACAAAAATTCAAGTAGTATAACTACATAATATAGGTGGGTTATTACAATTATTAATTGGTTGGATAATATTAGAAATTGTTCATCATTCTTCATACATATACTTGTCATGAATACCTTTCAAGATGATTACATTTTCCTACTATTATAACACGTGATTTGGATAAGTTTTATTAAGAGTGTGTACAAATTTACGAATGTACTATCCAACTGATTTGTGAACTAGCCAAGTAAGCACACCAACTGTCACATATATACACAAAAAATGGTTCAAAGAATAATTGAACAATGTACTGATTGAATTCAACTTGATCACATCGCACGTCTGCATCGCTGGGATTCACAACAAATCACAAATATAGATACGTGCTATGAAGTAATAAAATACTTTGTTGAAAATAAGGAGACATTTTGATTTCATGTTTCATAAACCTTTACCTAACAGTGAAGTAGTGAACAATAATAATAATAATACATATCAAAATCCTAAGATTAACGAAATTATTTTTTTTTAAATGCTCACATGGAATTACTAAAAATGTCACAATTTAATGTTGGGTAAATATGGTACAAAAAAAACTCACCGCTATAAACAAATTCATTGTTAACACAGAACAATTGGAAAGTTTTGGTAAATGAAGATGCTGCAACACTTCTTTTATATGATATATAAGCGACGTAACAGCCCCTCCAATAATGTATCTTCACATGTGAATTTTACTCAACATTTAGATAAGTGAAATTAGGGTCATAACCTTTTGGGTTGGTACTCTTATTGGTTCCAAATCCAGTGTTTGGCTTAGGTGACAAATCGTAACTATTTACAAATATTAACGTGAAATCTCATTTGTAGAAAGCCGCAAGCAAACTTAGTTATCAGAAATCGTATCGTACTTTTTTTGTTTAGATTTATTATAGGAATCGATTCCACTTTATTATTAAGATGTACAGTGAAATCAAGAAGACTTCAGACACATAAATTTTAATTCCAACTTATCATAAACTATACTGACTTCTCCAGTTTGCCGTTTGCGTTTGTTAGATTCTTACTACCTACTTTTTTATTATGGAACATTTTTCATTTCCGATAAAATGCATTAAGAGTATGGAAAAGGCAAATATTTCGGTTTAAAGGAATTAAAACTATAAATTGGAATTCTTCAGCATGAAAATATGATCCCTGCCTTCAATACTCTTCGAGTGACAGTTACAGCCCCCAATTTTTTAAAAAAGATGTATGGTCTTGTGATATATCATTAGAAAGGTCTCTCCATTCTCCATTGAAAAATGATATCGTTCTCAACTTAATTGCCAAAATCAACACACAAAAAATGAAATAGAATCATCCGATCTCCGAAATTCCCAACACACTTAAAACTGATTTCCTGTTTATTTATTTATTTAATTACAATATCCTCGGGCAAGCCCAATTACAGGATAAGGACAAACACAGGATAATAATGACAGGTGAGAAAAATAAATAAAAAAAATAATACAATGCAGTATTAGGGAAAATAAAGTAAGCACTCATATACAGCTAGGCACTCACAAAAAGAGACTTACACAAACATTATATGCGAAGTGAAATCTTTCCTATGAATTACCCTGGAGAAAGATTCGTTTTATTTGTCTATTATTTGTGCAGAAAATATCTATGTTTGAGTATTCAATGATAAGTTCGTTTAATGGTGAAAATTTGTAAGCGTTTGTCCTATGTGGTAATTCATAGAAAAGGCTATTGGATCTAGAATTTGTTCTAGGAACTCTGAAATTTAGTAGCGATACAATAATATCACATTTAAAAATGAAATTAACAATTTTATATAAAAACATAACTGAATGCATTGAGCGACGACGAAGTAAACTACTGCTATTAAAACGAGAATAAAAGTGTTCTTCAGGTGTGCCTCTAACAAGATAAAGACCGTCCAAGATATAAGAAGCCGACTTAAAGTATCCGGAAACATGAATATTATAATTCGGGCTCCAAATAACACATGCATACTCCAGTTGCGATCTTACAAATGCCGAGAACAAAATATTCAATGTGTTAATATTTTTGAAACATTTCGCATATCTAACTATGAAACTTAGCGACCAATATGCTGCAGAGACCGTTTTTTGTATATGAGGAACAAAAGATAACCTTTGATCAAAATAAACACCCAGATCTTTCAGGACATCTGGTCTGTCGAGGACAATGTTGCACAAGGTGTAATCAAATTGGATAGTTGTTTCTTTCCGACAAAAAGACATTACGTTACATTTATTTGGGTTCATAGGAAGCTTGTTTCTGATACACCCATTATTGACCAAATTAAGGTTTCTCTGAAGTTTTAAGCAGTCATTAACGGAGTTTATTTCACAGTATAGTTTCATATCATCAGCATAGGGGGCGTCCATTAATTACGTGAGGCATTTTTGAGAATTTTTCGACCCCCTCTCCCACCTTGGTGAGATATCGTGAGATTTTCCTCAACTCCCTCCCCCTCCCCTAATCTCACGCGAGATTCTTTAAAACCTTTATTTGGGCTGTAAACGTGTTGGGTTTTATTGAAGACTAGCAAAGACTAGTATTTGTGAATATTAAAGTAATTTTTTTTTAAAACGCAACTTTACACCGTTTTCTGCGAGAAAAATAATTACGTGATATTTGCCGTCCCCCTTTAATGAGATTTGGAAAGATTTAGCTTGACCCCCTCCCCCCCTAGAACACCTCACGTAATTAATGGACGCCCCCATATATGTCTTTATCAATGTCAGCATCCAGATCTTCGGTAATGTCATTTATAAAAATGTTGAATAGTAAGGGACCTAATATAGAGCCCTGTGGGACACCTGAAGTTTGAAGAAAAGGTTGAGATTTGTATCCTAAAGTTTGAACATATTGAGTACGATCATTAAGATAAGAACTAAGTATAGCAATTAACATGTCATCTATCTACACCAAATAAATCAAGTTTATGTATAAGTAGACCATATTCAATTTTGTCAAAAGCTTTAGAAAAGTTAGTGACAGTCAGTGATAATATCAACTTGACTTCTCTTCTCCAGCACTTTACAAATGAATTGGGTTACGCAAAATATAGAGGGTTCCGAGTTAGGCTGACTTTTTTTAAAATGTGAACATGTCGAAAAAAATTAATAGGTAACTCATTGACATAACAAATTCTAGCAAATTTCCTTGTTCATCTAAATAGTTGGATATTTGTTGAATGTATTTCACGATTAAGAACTAAATATCTATTCACAGGGTGTTCAGAATTTTCAGTTTCATTATTATATTTTCCAATTGGTAATATCGAGCTTATTTTAAATGGAACACTCTGTATTTTGATAATTCACCATATTCAAAAAATGTCTTTTTTCAAATGGTATAAGGGTGTCCCACACCCACGTATTATACTTTTCGTGCAATTTACAATGTTCTCAAATCGTATGGAAAATCGAGTTTAAAACAAAAAATTCATACAAATCTAATCGGTACCTAACTTAATGACATGTCATTTCATGACATTTCTCTGTTAAACGAAAGAGTCGACATGATACTTTGCATTGGGGGAAGTTCAGAAAATTGTCTCCTAGCATCTATAGTTTATGCTCAAGAGTACCCTTATAGAATTCACCCAAAGGAGGAAGTTCTCGAAAGACTGTGCAATAGATTTCGTGATACTGGTAGCGTTGCATACGAGAAGATGACCAAAACTAAACCAGTTACTGGCGATAACGCCAACGAATTTGATATACTGCTGTCGGTTATGGAAAATCCTAATACCAGTACTAGAAATATTTCAAGTGAACTAGAAATAAGTCAAATGGGTGTGTGTAGAATACTCAAGAAAAATCGCTACCATCCGTTTCATATCCAACTACACCAGCAGATGACACAACAGGATTATGATAAACGTTTAAATTTTTGTTTATGCACTTTGGATAAAGTTGGAGAAGATCCTGATTTTTTCAATAATGTCTTGTTTACTGACGAATCAACTTTCCACAATAATGGGTTAGTGAATAGACATAATTTCAATTATTACGATACAGCAAACAAACATTTATTCCGCACTGTTGATCGCCAACACCGATGGAGTGTAAACGTTTGGGGAGGTATTGTGGGCGAGTATGTTATGGGCCCGTATTTTTTTGACGAACACCTGGATGGTAGAAAATTTTTGAGTTTTTTGAAAAAAGACTTCTGGATCCTTAAAGAGGCGGTCCTTATAATTGGCCAGATAGGTCACCAGAATTGACCAAGATGGATTTTATCGAATGGGGTTATATTAAAAATATTGTGTATTCTACACCCTCTACTACTCCAGACGATATGAAATTGAGAATTTCGAACGTATTTGGCAAGCATTTTGAACATCTACTATAGTAATTTTTCATTTTTAGCTTTGAATAATGTGTTGTTCGTTTTGTAGTATTTATGCACTTGCTTCATTAAAAATGTGTCTTTGTTTTATTATGTACTCAAATACTTATCGGTAAAAAATGAGCTAGTGTACCTCAGCAACTACAACTGTGGATATTTATTGGCAACTTCACTGTTTTTTTTAAAGATCATCAGTTTAAAATTTAAAGAGAATTGCATATGTCTTAAAATAGAATTACCATACAATTTAAGAGAATTGTAAATTGCACGAAAAGTATAATACCTAGGTACACCCTCATACCATTCGAAACATTTTTTTGAACATGGTGAATTATCACAATACAGGGTGTTCCATTCAAATTAAGCCCGACATTACCAATTGAAGGATATAATAATTAAACTGAAAATTCTGAACACCCTGTGAATAGATATTTTGTACTCAATCGTGAAATACATTCAACAAAAATCCAACTATTTATATGTAAGAGGAAATTCGCTAGAATTTCTTATATCAATGAGTTATTAATCTTTTTCGAAATATGTATTCACATTTTTAAAAAAGTCAGGATAACTCAGTACCCTCTGTATTTAGGTATAGGGAATTATTTCATTTTTCAGTGGCAATCAGAAAATGCAATAAAATATAGGGTGTCCCATAAGAAAAAATATAACTTTGATACGCCACACTTTATTGGAACATCCTGTATATTTCAAAATAATTTTAAAATGTAGCCGATATGAATGTACGAGCTACTGAGGTGACAAACATTCTGAAACTTTCACCGTTTCGCTATAAACCTCCATTCCGTTGGTCGTGATTCACCCTGTATATGTGGAAGATAAGTTTTGATGAATAAGGAATTATATTCGTTATAAACATATAATTTATTGTATGTAAATATACCAATCAATGAAATTATCAATTATTATCACTTGTAATCTCCTCAATCCTTGAAATTTTGCCACGATTTCTTGAGAATTATTCGGAGCCGCGAAACTTAGCAACATTTTAATAAATTTCACACCAACAGAATGTTGCATAGGAACTCTCTTTTCTGTATTATGAAATAGGTGATACCCACTTCTAAATTTTTTGCTGAGGTTTGGAAATTAATTGATAATTCACTTCCAGCTGAGTATAATATTATTATTATTATTATCATTCCAAGTATGCACTTGCTCAGCACTTGCTGGTAATGTTCACCTATCCCGAGCGTGTGTGAACGCAAATGGGATTAGGCTCGGAAGTTACATATTTAGAAATTTACGGACAGTGTGACAGGTATTTAGAATGGCAGCCTTCTGCAGATCGATGTATGTATTTTTGTGTAGACCTAATTTGGTAAGGCTATCTTGTAGAGTTTTGGGAATTAGTCCCGTAGATGAAACGATGATCGGTACCACCTCTATTTTCTCTGCATGCTACATCTGTCTTACCTCAATTGCAAGATCGGTATATTTTGCAATTTTCTCGTTGTATTTGTCCAGAATATTGTTATTATT
>CAJUYI010006670.1:0-13347 GCA_910591695.1 Galerucella pusilla
GGTGACCTGGTGAAAAGAGTATCAAGAAAGGGTACGGCCATATTAGAGTTTTCCATTTCAAGAGTGAACTGGATATAGGGATCATAACTATTGAAAATAAAAAGGAGATCATCAGTGGAATCTTTGGGACAATCAAGAATAATATCATCGACATATTTCTTGATGAAAGGGACGTTAAAAGGAAGTACAGGAAGGACCACATCCAACAAATCATCCATAACATAGCAAGCTAATATAGGAGAAATGCTAGCTCCCATAGGTGTACCAAATATTTGTTTATATTTATTATTAAAAGAGAAACAAGTGGAACTGAAAAGGAACTCAATCAATTCAATGAACATATCATAGTCAATATTACATTCGACACTGATTGAAGACCAATGTTTGTGTATTGACCGTATGACTGTATGTAAATAAACATTACTAAAAAGTGAAACCACATCCAGACTGACCAAAACATAGTCCTCAGGAAGAACCTTCCTGTTAAATAGTTCAAACACTTGAAAAGAGTCCTTAATGAAATATTCATTATCAGCATTATATGCTTTTGTCAAAATATTGGTGAGAAAAGTAGCAATAAGCTCAGTTGGAGAGTTAATGGATGCAACTGTGGGTCTCATAGTTAAGGTCGGTTTATGAATTTTTGGAAGAGTGTAAAATTTTGCTATTACAGAACTATAAGTTGTTAATTTTTTTCTAGTTATTTCATCAATTTGTCTCTTATTATATAATCTCTTAACTAAAGCATTTGATTTTGTTTGAATTCCATTACTAGGATCTTTTGTGAGAGAAACATAGGAAGAGTCGTTATCAATTATATCTTGGGATAACTTTAAATAATCATCTTTTAACATAACTACCGTTACATTACCTTTGTCTGATTTAGTAACAATTAACTCGGGATGTGATTTAAGGAAATTTTTTGTTTCTGATAACAATTTTTGAAAAATTGAAGGATGACTATCATTACTATATGCATGATTAGTGATGATATTTATGCATTTAGCAACTGCTAAATTCCTTTTTTCTACATTAGGAATTAATGAGGAAATACGAAAGCTTGGAAATCTAAAAAGAGTACTCTTTTCCTTCATTATTGCTGCTATCCTATAGCTACCCCGTCTCTCGAGTCTTGTTGGTTGATTTTGGATAAGAAAAGAGGTTTGTATTTTTTAAAGAAAACCAAGTGGAACTAGTTCTAACATTGAATATAGTTGAATAAAACTTTTGTAAAAGTTTAGGAATGAGAATAGTCACTGGTCTACTCCCTTTTACTATTGAAACTATTTTTTTGTAATGTTTTGTTGATATTTTTTCATTTTCTGACAATCACATGCTAAGTTCACTTTGCACCGTGGGTATCGATACAAATTCAGTTTGCTGTTTATAAGAGTTTACGTCCAAATACTGAATATCACCTACACGCTTTCTATTATGCAGTATAGTTAGTATTAGAGTCGTCTCTGCTAAAGTTTTATAGGCATTTATTGACTTAGTCATTTTAAGTTGCGCATATGAATCAATCAATTTTTTCAACATATGCTTTGAGTTTCATAATATCCTCTGTTACTGGAAGAAGTTTTGGTTTGGTAGCTGATTTTTCAGCCAAATCTTTCAGGACCAAACTTCCTACTTTCACAGCCCATTGACTGTCTACAATTCTTCTGAACCTTTTTTAGCTGAAGGAAGCTTTTGCTGCAAAATCAATTTTTCCGCTAAATCCGAAATGTGGTACCAAAATGCAGTGCTAATGAAGGAGCACCAAAGTTCCTTTCGTCAACATTATATTTTGATATTACTTTTATTGCATCAATGGCATGATCAAAACACTGTGGTTTTAAAGTGGATAACATATCTGTATACTGGCCATTTTTTTTCATTTCATTCAAAAACTTTCCACATTCTCGCAGCTTATTAGATATATGGTAAGTGCTCCTTTTGGTTTTTGTTTTTTTTGCAAAGATCTTCTCCAAAAAATAAAATTAGCGGGTCCTCAAGCGCCGTAGCTGTTATTGAATCCGCTTGCATTTTTGCAAATATTTCCTTTTTGGCAGTTAATTTATTTAGTAAATGACCGTATTTCTTATTAGTTGCAGAAAACACCAATGATTCGCTTAAAACTCGACTTTTTTCATCCGATTTTACTGTTTTTGCGAAACATTTCTTAACATGCCTACTTAGACAAAGACGTTTGTAATATCCTTTACAATGTATGCAAATAGCATAATCAGCTTCACTAACAATTATATCATCGTCAAATGCTCGTCTTTTTGAGATTATGTGACCCCTAATTGCAGAATCTAGATTACCATCATTTCTAAGTAATGCAAGTAATTTGCGTCTTTCAACACTTCTCGCTTTTTTTGAAAATATTTTTTCAACTTCACATTCGTTTCCATGATTTCGTTGAAGATGTCTGGCAAAGTGTTTTGATACGACATCACTATCACAAAATTCACAAATGTTATTTTTGTATTTTTTAAATCTGTTGACTTTTTTTTCAAAGCATCTAATGATACAGTTTCGAAGCAAACATTTTTAAGCCGGCTGCAGACGGTGTGCGATAATATAATATATATTATAGCTCATATATTACAAAAATATCGCTTATAATTAGAAAGCACACAACGCCGCACATGGGCGCTAAAATATATATCTATATCTAGGCGATATATTATATCTTTGTAAAAATATGCCTGCTGAGCGATATTTTACAAATATATCTGGTCATATCTTACCAGCCCCTTGCGTCCCGTTGTCTGCAGAAGCCCACAATTAGATGTTTTTGAGTTTAGACGAACCGGCATTTTAGTCTACACTTGTTTTTCAAAGCTTTTGTGTGTTTTAAGTATTTTGAAAACATTAGAAAACTGTGGTTATCCATTAAAATGGAAGAATTAATTGAAAGTATTAGGAAATACCCATCATTATGGAAAATCGATTCAAAAGATTATAAAAACAATGAAATAAAAGAAGCTGCTTGGAGAAAAGTTGTCGAGGAATGCGAACTTACTGATGGTATGTATTTATATTACTTTAATTTAAGTAGAATGTGGATATTGTTTATTTCTTTGATTTGAAAAAAAATTAACTCTTGAGAGTTGAAAAAATTAACAAAAAAAACCGCAAAAAACTGAAAAGTAAAAAAAAGATTTTTTTATTTAACCTAAATAACTAAGTTTTTACATTGATCTAAATAAACATAGATTAATTAAATAACTTATTTATTAAATATTAAGTATACTTAGATTTTAGGCTTAATAAAATATAATATTACTTACTTTTCAGTTTTTTTGTTAGTTCTATTTTTTGTTAATCTTTTTTGCTTTTTTTAAAATACAAACTTGTTTTAAATAGTTCATTTAAAATGCTTTAACATTTTAACACACCATTTACCTATTATTCTGGTTTTTTGAATAGACTGTAAATAAACTGGTATGTTAAAAAACATTTTCGCTCGAATAAAGCAAACAGAAAATTTTATTACCCAAATGAAATTTACAAAAAGTTCTTTAGAATTATTGGTATATATTATAACAAATTGAGTCTATTTGAAACCCGCGTATTTTGCCAAGAAACTGCTCCTATGCCATTAAAATATTTTGAGAATTCTTCCCTTACAAAAAAACTGTCGTTTGAACACCGAAATCCAGAATGGGCTAATGGCGTTAGTTGACTATCATCGAAGGTTTCTACATCATCTCGTATGTCATAATAATTATCTTAAATTAAATAATTGTGTAAGACGCACGTCGCTATTGGAGAAAATCACGTGTCAATAGATGGCACTGAATTTTTCAATATGGCTGCTATAAGGGTGAACAACAAAGGCACGCGGCCGGTCAGCTGATGGCATGACAGTAGTCTGTCACAGTTTGTGAAGGTGTTTAGTTCGTTCAGTTTTTGTGTGTGTATTGTTTGAGATGTTAGATAAAAAAAAATGGCAAAAATTGAGGTAACCCTATATTACTTTACCATTTATACTCAAATTTTAAATCACAGATTTTAAATGACACAACAAAATTATTGGCATCTGATTTTGTTGTTCACCTTTATTGAAGTTAGAAAGGAAATTAACAGATGTCGCCCACTTCGTAGTTTTCGCCAATAACAATTGTTTCAACGAGTTCAACACGACACTCAAATGGTCTTCTAAATACCCTAAATCGAGCCGCTAGAATTCCAAAGGCATTTTCCACCACCCGGCGTGCTCTGCAGAGACGGTAGTTAAATATTCTTTTAGAGTCCGTCAAGTCCGATTGTGGATAAGCACGCATTAAATTCGTCATCAGTGGAAACGCTTCATCGCCCACAAAAACATATGGTAATTCTACTCCCCCTGGATATAATGGCTCATCAGAAGGTAACTTTAATCCCCCAGATCTTAGTTTTCTTCCAAAGGTACTAGCGCTTAGAATTCCACTGTCGCTAAATCTTCCCATAGATCCGACGTCTATATAAATAAATTTTCTGTTGGAATCAACAACTGCCAACAAAACAATGGAAAAAGTTTTCTTGTAATTAAAAAAATTTGAGCCTGAGTTAGACGGCGCTTTTATGGTCACATGCTTGCCGTCAATTGCACCGACACAATGATCAAACTGGCAATTATCCTTAAAACCTTTTGCAACTTCTTTCCAGGTATTAGTGTTTGGCTCTTTGAGCACCTGGGGTTGCAGATGCTGCCACAATGCTTGACATACTTCTTCTACAATCTTCGACACTGTTCGTTCACCCATCCTGTAACTATAAGCAATTGCTCTAAACGAGTCTCCAGCAGCTAGAAATCTGAAAAAAAATTTGTTTCAGTGAAAGAAGCAAAGGTCTTGTGGAAGAAACTGCGAGATGGCCATAGGCAAGCCCTAAATAAACGTAAAACAACAACAGCAGGCCTATTCTGTAACTTGCGACTGCCGATAATTGCGCAATTGTCGCTGTCAAACGCGAGTTTCGTATTCTCTAAGAAGCAACTGCGACCGCGATCGCAATTTATTTGTTAACTGCCTCTAGTGAGCAATTGGTTAACTAAAAAAGTGCATTTTTCAGTTGTTCATGTGAAAAATACGTATTCTGTAAGCAATTACAACGCGATTGCAACTGTCGAATAGCAATCACAATTTTAGTAGTTGTGGTTGAGTTGCTTGATAATAAAACCAAGTTTTCTTAATAGAAATAGAAGGTAAGTAATAAATTATAACATTTTGTCAATGATAAACATATTTTATTTGTACAAATAGTAATTTAATGGACTTACTAACTATGAGGGTATACTCTCAGAAAAGTTAGTTTTTATTTGTACTTAGTAATGAGAGAGATAATAGTTAATTTGTTTTTACGTATTTAGTAATTGTTATTAAATATTAGGGTCCACTTTTCTGAGGGCAGTTAGTAAGCCCATTAAATTACTATTTGTACAAATAAAACATGTTTATTATTGACAAAATCTTATAATTTATTACTTACCTTTTATTTCTATTAAGAAAACTTGATTTAATTATCAAACAATTCAACTACAACTCCTGTAATAATTGTGAATGCTATTCAATCAACTCTTCCAACTGGCTATTGAAAACTCTGTGTTCTCCTTAGACTATTAAACACTAATAGTCTAAGGTGTTCTCCCATTTTCTGTATGTACGTCAAAAACAATTAATAGTAGCAGTACCCATTCTCAAATTATTTCACTCACCTAATTAATAAAAGGATAACTACAACCACAAAAGACACAATAATTCAAAAATGATGTATTCACTAGGTACCTAATGCATTATTTAAAAATGAGAGGAAATAAAAATTCTTTCTGAAGGCAGATGCCATAGATAGCTAGGTAGTCTACCTACACTCTTATCTTTATTATGTTAACATAAACAATCACTAAGAGTTAATTTTTGTTTAGGCTATGATGGTGTGATTTATATGCCCTTTAAGAATAAAATATCTATCAAATGATGTTTCTAACATGTTTGTTCTTGAAAAAGAAATATACCTACCCACATTCTTACATGAATTAAAAAATAAATTGACTTGAAATATTTTTTTAATTACTCAAGGATTTAAACTCTCCTATATATTTACCCACATTTCACGATTATGTGAGTTTTTTCATGTAAATATTCAAGGATTGAACATCGACATTTTGCGCCTACCTATATCACCCATCTCAAAAAATACCTAGAAGCAGGTAGGTATATTGTTTTTTTAAACAAATCATCTAAAAAAGTATTTGTAAACCCATTTTCAACTGCTTTTAGTTATGTAAGGCACTGTTTCGTAGACTTCCTTGGTTTTTCATGCATATTAAATATTTTTTACATTTGTTTTTGTTCATCAGCTGATTTTACAGACAATTTAAGTTACCTACCCGATTGCAAGTGGCGCTAGTTTTATGACGTAAAAGTGCATCTTGACAGCAACCAGCAATTGCGACGCGACTACCTTACAGAATATCAAATTTTGCGACTGATTGCGCGACCGTTGTGCAACGGTTGCTAGTTGCAAAATAATTGTTGTTTTTACAGAATAAGCCTGCAGGTCAAGCTGCAAATAATGACACAAAACCTTGGAAATATGAAAAACAAATGGATTTTCTAGTTCCGCATCTAACCAATAGACCCAGAAGTACCAACGCCTTTCATAGCAACGATGGTGGTACCAATGCCACTGATACTGAACAAGTAACTGAAAATGCTGAAGAAATTGAAGAAAACTCTGATTTACTGACAGTACAACAAAATACAACAAATCAGCCATTACAACCAGATACAACAAATCAGCAATCACAGCAAAACCCATCGCAAGTTAAAAGAAAAACCGACAAAATTACTGCCTATCTAGAACAAGAACAAAAACGACGGGAGCAAAGATCGATTAACCGAGACTTATTTAGAAGAGAAATACTTAGCCGAGAAAATAACGTAAAACCAACTCAAGATGCAGCCCTAAAAAAGTTTTTTGACAGCATGCATGACGAAACAAACAAGCTTTCCGATTATTTGCAAATAAAGGTTCAACGACAGTTCTTAGTAGTGTTATGGAGCGTAAAGAACAACTTAGCAATAAACGTCCATGTCAACAATATACACAATCTATGCCTCTTCCATGTTCTTCACTTGCGACAGACTCTTCTATTTCATATTCCAACGTTCACTCCCCAAATTCTTTACCATCTTTATCGCGCCCTTCTTCATCAAACGCTCAATGGCCACAGCACAACATTACCTCTCCAGAACCACAAGAACATGACAATGAAGATCTACGAAGCTATTTAAGTAATGACACAACTTATCACGATATGTAATTATTTTTGTTCTACTGTTAAATGAATAAAGTCATTCTTTTAAATGTTTGTATTTATAAATCAATTCTATGACTTACCTTAAAGTAACTGCTAATCGCTCTAACGAACTAATACTTTCTCTCATATTTGTGTGTCTTTTCTTTATGTCTTCATTTATCAACTTATGAAGTTCATAGAACTTATTTCTGTCCATCCGAAAGTAATTAGTGAATTTTTCATCATTTTTTTGTGCTGGGAAATCGACTGAATTAAATCTAGTTACCTATGTCGATTTCCTGTCGGAGGCTTTTGACAGGGTCAACCATACTCTCTTACTGCAAAAGCTTGATAAATATGGTGTAGGTGGGGTATTACTACAATGGATTAGTAGCTATCTTACGAACAGGACTCAAATGGTTAGAGTAAACCATCACTATTCTAACTTATTTCAAGTAACCTCAGGTGTTCCTCAGGGGTCACACCTTGGTCCCTTATTATTCAACTTATTTATCAATGACATTATTCATTGTTTTAGGTATGGCAAAGCACTACTATTTGCAGATGATTTAAAACTTTTCCTAATTATTCAAACATATTTTGATGCTCTCAGGCTTCAGTCTGATCTTGATAATCTATCAAACTGGTGCTCCTTAAATGGCATGGACTTGAATGCTATTAAGTGCCATGTCATGCGCTTTTATCGATCCCATGTACCTTCTACTACTTTCGATTATACCTTAAATGGTCATGTTTTGGAGTCTGTTAATCAAATCAAAGACCTTGGAGTTATTCTAGATCCCACCTTAAGCTTCAATCAACACATACCTACAGCTATCCATAAATCCATGGAAATGTTAGGTTTTATCAAAAGGCTAACCCACGATTTTACTGACACATCTGCAATTAAAGTCCTTTATTGTTCACTTGTCCGACCCCATCTAGATTATTGTTCTTCTGTCTGGTCTCCTCATTACATAAGACTCTGCAGGAACATTGAAAATGTCCAACACAATTTTCTTAGATACATGGCCTATAAATTGGATATCTTTTGCGATTATGAATTGTTAGAGCATTTTCTGAACATCCCCTCCTTGGAAACTAGGAGGAAACAGAGAGACCTGACATTACTTTTCAACATTATCAATGGCAGATGCAGTTGTGCTGAACTTCTAGCAAAAATTAATCTTCATGTTCAAACCCGATCAACCCGACAGCAACAAACATTTTATGTACCTTTTTATCGTTTAAACAATACTTTCAATAGCTGTATTCCAAGAATGTTAAGATTAGCCAATACTCATAATGATCTTGAGATGTTTAACACCCCCTTTCATCACTTTAAAACTCAGTTACTGAATACCGAGCTTTAATGTTTTAATGTTAATGCTTTATTTAAGCTTATTGTCTATTGTCTTTTGTCTTTTTAAATTTTTAACCTCTTTTTTACTTATTCTTCATTGTATGACATGTAATTATTTCATATTTTTTCATTCTATTTTAATTATGATTTTAAAATTGTAATTTATACCTAAAATGGGCTTGCCCGTAAATAAATTAATAAATCATTTAACTCATTAAATAACAGAAATTCTCCGCGTGATTTTCTAAATTTAATATGATCATTTATCCAACACTTTTTTTGCTTTTTAATGTTTATTGTTGCTATAAAGTTGTCATACATAGTATCATCGTCTTCATCTGACGAACTTGTAACATGCTGTTCAGCTGTTACGTTTTTCGTCTAAAAAATTATTTCATTTAGTGGATTTTTTGGCTCATTAGTCACTTCCTCCTAAATTTCTACTAAATTTCTAATCATGCCGTTTCTTTGTCGCATTAGCCACTCCGAAATAAAACATTAATTTTTATCAAATTCCCCTCCCATTTATGTCTGTAGATGTTCGAAATTTCAATTTTCGAGTGGACTCGTTCTTTCCTCTAACTGCCACATAGAAGGCAACAGTTATTTATATTTTATTTGTTTTTTGGTGAACAATTTCTATTGTCTGGTTGCTCTGCAGCCGGCAAGTTTTAGGCAAGTTTTAGGCAAGTTTACGGCAAGTTATATTTTCAAGGAAACTTTAAGGCAACTTCAAGGCATCTTCAATCCACTTCGCTCCTGCCCGTGCACGAGGTCCACAGTCTGCCGAAGAGATTACCGCCACCGCCGCCATCGCGCTAAGAGCTGCAAGCATCCTCAGCCCTTTAAGATAAGTTCCTTCGTCTTATCTATAGCGTGTGTAAGATTTGGATTTGGCGTGTTAATTACAATTGGTATTCTTTTCGTTGAATTTTTGAAATATTCAATTTATGTTGAGTTTCAAATAATACAATAAATAATTATTATTCCATCCTTTGTATTGATTATTCAATAATTATTGAATTGGATAAACGTGTTCGGGAATAAGTAGAATAAGTAGATTCATTTCATTTTTTTTAGTAACGTAAATTTAATTTTTTACAAGGTGTTTCCAGCTTTCCACCTTTTGTTTCTTGTTTTAATTGATCCGTTCGATTAAAAAGCTGGTGGCGTCCAATTTAATATTAATTGTACACCCCATCCCAGTGATAGTGTATAAAATAGTTTAATTGGTGCCGAATTCCACTCCCTGAGGTGGAGTGCTCTAGCCTGGGGCAGTTTCTAGTTGCAAATTGGCGCCCAATTAAACGGTTTTTAGCTATTTGCTGAGTTGGTGTGTTTAATCAATATTAAGGTTTGTTGATTTTTTTTTTCAAACAGGTTTTTCCAAGTATTAAATTTTGACTACTCCCCGTAACTTCTGGTTTTCATTCTTCTATTTTCAGGCACTTGTTAATTATTATAGTTCAACTTTTTTGGGTTCACCTTTTTCTGTGTATTTAACTGTTGAAGTATCAATTCTTGTTTTCGACCATTACTTTTATTATTTCAGTAGAGGAAAATTAAAACAGGTTTTTTAAGTTATTTGGTCCATGATTTTTAGATTTTGTGTAAAGTTTTGAAGATCACTTTAAGTAGTTGGTTGTTTGATTATTTTTTCACAGATTTTCAATAGCTTGAATTTTTTTTTAAAATAAAAACTTGGAATTTTTTCATATCTCCAAGCTTTGATATAAATTTGGCTTTAATTATTTCCAATAATTTGTTAAATTTTTTTGAGTTTATCATCATATTTTTCATATTAATTGATTTTTAAAAATAAAATAAAGATGCAGGCAAATCATTTAAAAGTACATGAACTTTCTTATGAAATTAAAATTAGATCTGTTACTGTACCTGATACAGTTGACGAAAAACGCAAAGTTCTTACTGGTTTATTAGCTCGTGAGAAAGCAAACCGTAGTTTTTCATTGCCGGTAAATAATTATTCGTTTCAGGAAGATCATTTTGAAATTCGTAGTACTATTCAGGATTTGACTGATGTCATTAACAATTTCAGTGGTAATAAACGCGAACCCGTGTTTCAAAGAATAAATTCACGATTAATTCATTTAACTAATAGAATAAATAGAATGAATATTGATTCCGATGATGAGGAACAAATAAAAAATTCTTTAGATAGGGAAGTACTTGTACTTGAAGCTGATTTAGATACGAAGACAACTCCAATTATTTCTGTAGATAGTATAGAGTCACATGGTAATCATGAACCTCTTGCATCATCATCATCTTTATCTTCTCCCACAGTACCGCATTCTCGTCATGATCCAGTGTATAAATGGAATCTTTCTTTCTCTGGAAAGAATGAATCACTCCATCTCTTTTTAGAAAAAGTCGAATTACTTAGAGTATCACGAGGTATATCTGATAATGAATTATTTCTACAGTCTTGTGAGTTATTCCGAGGCAGCGCTTTCACTTGGTATCTCAATAATCGTGTAAAATTTAGTTCTTGGTCTGATATTGTTGCAAAACTGAAAGCAGATTTTCTTCCATATAGCTATGAAACAGATTTAGAATTGGAAATTTTGAATCGAACCATGGGTGCAAATGATCCCGTTACTGTTTATATTTCTTCTATGGTAGGTCTTTTCAATCGTCTAACGAATGTTGTGGATGAGCAGTCCCGTGTTGCAAAGATTCGTAGGAATCTTTTACCTTTTTTTGTCTCTGCATTAGCATTACACTCTCCTAATACTGTTGATGAATTAACTGAGTTTTGTAAAAGAATTGAAGAATCTAGAGTTTGGTCTGATCGTTATCGACCACCATCTACAAATAATTCTCGTTTACTAGAACCTGATCTAGCATGTCTTTATGTTTCACATACATCTTCGTCGAACAGAAAATCTTCTGTTAACGTTTCTGCTTTAACTTCTTCCGTGTGTTGGAATTGTGGCAGATCTGGTCATAGTTTTACAAAATGTCGCTCTCCTAAGTCAATCTTTTGTTATGGTTGTGGTGCTAAAAACACTACAAAGCCCAAATGTCGTTCTTGTATTCTAAAAAACGAGGTTCGGACTGGTCCTGTAAATCTGACAACAGATTCCAGTCATGTGCAAATTACTTCAGAAGTAAAGTCAGAAAATCTAAAACAACAACCATCAACAAGTCGGAATTAATTTCATGTTTTTCACCTACTGCTACCGAATGGCAAGCTTATCTTAGTTTTGTCAAGGATTTTTTATCATCTGTTACTTCTTGTCGTTCTGAAAATCTTGACAAACAATTATGTTCACGTACCGTTTCACTTGTCAATTCTGTACAGGATGTTGAAATATTCAAGGAAAAACAAAATAGTTCTAATTTACCTGTTTTATCTGTCTTAAATAATGTATGTAAAAATAATGTCAATTCTATTTCTACCGATATTTGTCCTTTGTTTGTTAAGAAACCAAATGATAATCGTCCTTATATGATTGTCAAAATTTTAGATACTGATGTTATAGCTATGGTTGATACTGGAAGCAATTCTAGTGTTATTGGGAACCAAGGGTTTTCACTTATTAATTCTCTTCATGTACCTATCGAATATGATGCTTCAATAAGTATCACCACTGCTGATGGTGCTCCACAGCAACTTATGGGTTTTATTACTGTTCCCGTTACCGTGAATAATGTTACGAAAACAATTAAAATTTTAATTATACCTTCTATCAATCATTCTCTCATTTTGGGTATGGATTTTTTGAGTCTATGTAAGGTAGACATCAATTGTCATAATTTGTCGTATTCTCTTTTGTCCTCTACTTGTGTCATTAACACAATTCAATCCGTTTCTAGTCTAACTTCCTTTGAAAAAGATGAACTAGATAAGATTATCAATTTGTTTGCTACACTTGCCCCTTCTGACCGTATTGGTCGAACTAATTTTATAGAGCACAACATCGACACTGGTAATGCAAAGCCAATTGTACAGCGTCAATATCCCTTGTCTCCGGCAATGCAAAAACTTCTTGTGAAAGAAGTGGAAGAAATGCTAAATCTCAAAGTCATTCAACCTTCGAATTCCCCTTGGTGTTCACCTCTCTGGATTGTCCCTAAGAAGTCCGGAGAATGTCGTGTATGTTTTGATGGTCGGAAATTGAATAAAGTTACTGTTTCAGATTCATATCCAATGGCGCAAGTCGATATTATTCTTAGTAAACTCCGAGACGCAAAATTTCTGACGTCTATTGATTTAAAAAAGGCTTTTCTTATTTTTTTTTTATTTTAATATCAAACTGCATCAACCACTAAGGGTTATTAGCAGTGGAACAATACAAGAAACAAGGTTTTAGTTAGCAATAAAATACAATACAATACATACAGTTATGTGGTAGGTACCTTAAATTTTAGAGCAAAGCTTTTCTACAAATACCTTTGTCTGAATCTTCTCGCCCGAAAACAGCTTTCGCTGTATACGGTGTAGGACTTTTTGAATTCGTTACTACTCCTTATGGTTTAATCAACGCTCCCAAAACCATGGCTCGTCTAATGGACATGGTTATAGATCCTTCTCTTCGACCGTATTGTTTTTGTTATTTAGATGACATTATCATAGCTACCCCTACTTTCGAGTTACATATGGAAACTCTTAACAAATTGTATCTTAGGCTAAAAACAGCCAATCTTACTGTCAATCTTAAAAAATGTGAATTTTGTCGTGATT